>VONZ01001306.1:0-170926 GCA_012976165.1 Labeo catla | reverse complement strand
ACACATACTAACTAAACTAATGGTATATTTTTTTTTTATTTTTTATTTTTTTGCAATTTCTGTAGATTAAACTCATACATGTCTATATCTATATGAGACTGGACACAGCTCTTTACTCATCTCAGTCATACAAATAAATAAATAACTGTGATTAATAGTTTTGATGGAAATTGTGAAGAATGCAAATGCTTTAAACATTCTGTCTGCATTTGATTTAGAAATGATCTGTAATAAGGAATATCTCTATAAGTTTAAAGATAAACATACTGTGTTGGGGACATTTTGTTTATGGAACAGTTAAAATTAAAGTTGTTAGTGCATTTTTACAAAGGTTACACTTTAATATTTAATTGCATACATTAATTATTTAATCTTGACACATATGTCTTGAAGAAATGGTTCCAACTAAGTTTGAGTTTTGTTGTTTTATTGCATCTATTGGTATTGCTATTGCAAAAACAGGTCAGACTTGTGATGAAGAGATCATTTATGCTGATCCCACATTCCACAAACGAAAAGCACAGATCTCGGTAAGAGAATTTATTTCTAATTTATGTTACACATCTCTGTATAAAGTCAGCAGTGAGTCAGAATTAGATGCGTGTGACTGTATTTTTTGTATAACACACATAACTCCATATCCAATAATTATAAAAGTCATAAGATTATCATTCAATGCCAGAAACACTCTAAAAAAACCTGAGAAACTGGCTTTAGTGCAGTTATTTTTCAATGAGTGAAGCAACACACACTAAAAGAACAAGTGCAACTCTTCCGCACAATGGTGACCACAAAAAACTTGTACTTAAATGATTGTTAACAGATGCACTGTCCAGTTAGTTGTAAACACAATTCTTCATGTCCCAATACAAAAAGGGTTGTATTTTACAATTTTAAGTGGACTGAACTTTGTTTGTTTTGAGTGGTGAACAGTGTTTGTTCATTTTAGAAGAAACTTACTACATTAAAACGTCTCACAGGAAACTGAAGCCTTCAGGAAACAAAAGTCACAACGATGCACATTACTTTTGGTTTGCACAACAGTCCAAAAGCAAATGCATTTTTAAAATTAGTCAAACCTGTTTTATAACAGCACAGCTTTTTTGTCTGCTGCTCTGAGTGTCATATTTCTTCTTCTTCTTTTAATATGTTACTTCTCACTTGTCTCTTATTATTATTTTTTGTTGGTTTGTTTGTTTTTTTTACAGAATGTTAAAGTGGAAGATCATGTTGAGTATGCGCCTATTGCCATGAGAGTTTTGGGATTAGCATCAATCACCACGCCGCAGCAGGATCAGGGGTTTCAAGCATTTTAATTAAAGATGGATTCATGAAATGGTCTTCTAAAAACTTCCAAAGAAATTGTTTTGTAGTAGAAAGACTTTTGATAGACCTGAATCGTATGGCCCATTGGAGAATTCTCATGTTTGGCATGTTTAAAGTCCTAAAGACACCATGTTTGTAAATATCTGTGCAAAACATAGATGCAGCAAAAGCACTGGAGATGCTGCTGTGGTCTCATTGATTCACATCTGTACAGATATGTGGTTTGATCTTTTGGACAAACAGGTTCTGCACGAGCTTGTATCTGCTAGATGTTTGTGTGAGAGTCAGTGTGTGAGAGTGTGTTTGAGGTGTCAATAGTGTGTGGTTGAAAGTGTTTTTCCATTCCGGCTCATATGAAACCATCTGAGTTATTTAGACAAAGCAGCTTCACTGCAAAATACCAAATCCGGCAGCTATTTTAATTTCCCTTTTTTTCAGATTTCCTGTATTTTACCATTGTCACTGCGATGTCTTTGTAAACTTGTAGAATTACATTATAGTCAAAATGATCACTCTACAATCCAAAGACCCAATAATTAAAACTATAATGATAAATTGTTGACGACAATTACTTGGTTTCATACAAGGGATGCAGAATGGGACATCCCCTATAAAGCCATTCGTTTTTCCACTCATTAGAAATGGGGTCTGTAGAGGTGTAATGTCACACATCTCTAAAAAACAGTGCCGTAGAATATTTTCATATGAGGTGTGCATATAGTATGGGATCTCCCCAATAAACCAATATTACTAATGCGTTGTAAACTAATGCATTAACTTTCAGTTCAGATGTAATAACTTGTTATATAACATCATATGCATTTAATACAGTAAAACAAATGAACAATGCATTTAGAATCAATATATATTTCATTTGGTCTGCTTTGACAAGTCATTCTACTGTAAAATGGACTACATATACTGTTCAGGGCTCACACAGAAGAGAAGAAATTGTTGAATAAAGCCTTTTTTTTTAAATTTGCATAAAAAGTATTCTCATAATTTTATAACATTGCGGTTGGACCACTGATGTCTATTTTAATGATGTCCTTACTACCTTTCTGGGCCTTGAACGTGTCAGTTGCCTTGCATGTCCATGTAAGTTCAGAAAATTTCATCAAAAATATCTTAATTTGTGTTCCAAAGATAAACAAAGGTCTTACAGATTTAGTACAACATGAGGGTGAGTAATTAATGACAGAATTTTAATTTCGGGGTGTAGCGTTTGGGCCAATCAGAAACACAATTGTTCATTAGATTTACAAAATCAATTATTCATTAGATTAAAAATTATCACGGACCCCCTCACCCAATCCACCACACTGGGTGCCAGGATGTCTCCGATGGCCCACCAGGCCCCTGGTTACTATGGCAACCAGAATCACCCCCTACTTAATTCTCTCTAAAACAGACACATACTGCTATAGAAAATTACTTATTTTATTCATTCTTAGACAAACCTTTCTGTGAACGAACACACATATCCTCAAGTCAATGCGTGTACTATTATTGTTCTAGTATATTGTCTTTTGTATTGTATACTGTTTTATACATGTGTTATGATAGATCACTAGTTAGTATAACCCCACATATACCATGTTTGGTCTCTTTGAATTTGTATTTTAATGATCTAAAAGATGGTGTATAATTAGATGTTGCTATCTATGCAACATATCAGTGTTTTAAGAATCGTAGTAGTTTTGCATCAACACCCAATCGAATTACATATGCAAAATACCATGCTCACAGACAAAGAGTCGTAAACTTTCCCTCCAAAAGTGAAAGTCACCATTGGCTCTGTGACCTAGGTGTGACCTTATTAGGAGATACAGACCTCACACCAGTCACTTATCTCTCATCACCTTCCCGTCTTCTGGTTGCTAAGTCCCAGAGCTGGGGCAGCCGTGCCTTGCAGGCCTCAGAAGGCAGTCTGCAGTTGAAGATGAGGAGGACGAGCTAGAACTCTTTGGGACTCCTACGTTTGTGCCAGGCTTTGGCCTTGTTTTTTCATTCATCAAAGACCTCCGGATTTCAGCTGGGTCTCTCTCTCAGCTTTTAAATCTTCTTCACTTTCCACCTGGGAAGAAACTCCCAATCACCAATGAGTCAGAACATCTTTGGAGTTCATCACTCTTTAAACCTGAAAGAAAGTGATGACAAATCCAAACCATGAAACCATCAAGACTTTCATCCGAGACTGCATCTGGACACGCGTCAACGACCAAAGCAATGCAATTATCATATATTAACTAAAAGAAACAGAGGTTAACTGACTCTTTTTGCATATCTGCATTTTCTTGTTTCTCTAATGACTTCATTTATCAAGTCTCACTTGCCGTTCACCCATGTATGAGTGATTGTATGTTTGTTTGTTTGACTCTGGTCCTGGAGAGCCACAGCCCTGAAGAGTTTAGCGCCAACCCTAAAAAATCTCACCGGCCTGTAGCTTCCTAGTAACCTTCAGACCTTGATTAGCTTGTTCGGGTGCGTTTGATTAGGGCTGAAACAAAACTATACAGGGCTGTAGCTCTCCAGGACCGATTTTCGCCACACCTGGGTTAGTCTGTGTAAGTGTTTAATTAATAAAACTCTTGTGCACAAATTCAACTTTCTGATTCTGCCTTGCAAATGAATGTCCCTTTACGATCAAGCTGCATGCATTAATGCATTAATGCTGTAAGAATGTTATTTTCTGTGGCCATGAAAATATCATTGCTTAGATTTGACGTGAAATTACACAATGTTCGCTGGACAAGCAGATTGGTTGATGACAATATTAATTCTGCTACAGTTACTACTGACAGCTGATATAAATTATTGTAATTAATTATAATAAATTGTATTTATTTATATATAATTCCCTTTTGAGCTAATTTGCTACAGGGGTGCACTGTCCCTTTAAAAGTGAAAAGACAAGCATGTACAGCCAACTTTAATAGAGCGCCATCTAGTGCTGTAACCAAGAATCCACCTTTCCAAAATTAGCCTTTACCCTCACGCAACATAAATACAGGGTTTTGTTTTGGGGTAAGGTCAAATACTGAATCCTAAAATTTTAAAGGTAAAAGTTTAACCCACGAGTTGAAATCACATTCCACTCTAAACACTCTATAAATGAAATAAATGTGTACTTATTTCATTTTTTTTTTCTTTTTTCTATAATAGACTCATATAATGACAAACACAGAGTTCAGTTACAAACTTTGTCATTACAGTATATTTAATAGTAATTTTAATAACATTAATGTGGAAACAAACAACATTCACATTAGTTTCCATTACAAAACAGTTCTATATCTGAACTTTACAGATTGGTTTCCTTGGATAATACAAAGAGTAAGTGACTCTGGGAACAAATCTCATAATCCACATCAAACAGGATAAACCTCAGAAAGAAACAGATGTTTGCACAATTAGAAGCCTTCTTCCATCATTGTTCAGACAAACAGATAATGCTGGGGTCAAACATACTTTGTAATATTTCCTGTTCTTTTTCCTGTCTTGGAATGTTGTGGTAGAGTCCACACTGAGCAAGCAGAAAGCAAGCGAAGGTGATCATTTCAATCACACAGTGATTATATTCTAAAATACACACACACACACACAGAAGAATAGACAGATAATGTGAAGTTATAAAGTAGTAAGCTTTATCTTAAGGCAGGGGTCCTGCAAAGTTTAGATTTAACTTGCCTCAACACACCTGCCTGGAATTTCTTAGTATACATAGTAAAAACCTTGATTAGCTGGTTCAGGTGTGTTTAATTAGGGTCAAAGCTAAACTCTGCAGGAAAAGCCCTCCAGGACCAAGTTTGGTGACCCCTGCCTTAAGGCAACAGGAACTGAACAAAGACAGTGAATACAGAACGAACAAGCAAAAGAAAACAAAACAAGACAGGGGATCACAGACTAAGATCATGACAACAGATCTTCCTCCTCATAACATGCACAAACTTGGAAGTAAAAAACAAACAAACAAACAAACAAACAAACAAACAAACAAAAAAAACTGAATTCTACTGAAATTACAATTTCCATCACATATAAGAAAAATATGTATAATATTTTTTCAAATAATATATTTTTATACATTTCAACTATAAAACATTTAAGACAGAATGGAAAATTTTCCTCTCTTTCATTTCCCACAAGTTACCCAAATAATAATTAATACTACTGTGATGTCCCATTTTCAGCAGTCACCACGTGAATCCCATTCCGATAAGGGAGTTGAATGTTTTCCAGCACTCTCCTGTATGAAAACGCATTCACAGAAGGTAAAACAAATGTTTAGGATTGATGATTCAGTCACACAAACAGCAGGTAAAATCACAAATTCTAGATAATAAAACAGTAAGAGAAACAAAAACATAAAAGTGTCATCTGGTTGAACATTCAGTCTTCTGAACACAGTAACATGTCATTATTTTTTGCTGTAATTGTACAATGCACAAGTTAATGTTTTTTAATTAAATAATCTGAAGTCCGACAACACATATTTATGTATTGTAAAAATACATATTTTAGTAAATGCTTCATCATACATGCATACGGTGAAGTCTTTTACATTTAAACATGACTTGCTTGCTGATAAAACAAACATCATTTCATCAATTCATTTCATAATATTAACAAAATGTCAAATCCACTGGAAATAAATGTTATAGAGTCTTGATTGCCTTATTATCTCACCTTATTATATCTGTGAATCCTAATGGTGCCTGTTTCAACAACAACAAATGAAATTAAACGCACATTACTTTGGTTAATTGGAACAAAACATTTTTTTTTTAAATCAGCTGTGTGTAAATCTTGCCATTTTGTCTTGTTTGTGTAGATCTCCTGTGGCGATAGCAAATCACACCAGCAACTGCTGCAGCCACGAACAGCAAAACAACAACAACTACAATAGCATTTCTTCCTTCTTTAGCACCTGAAGCCACAGTTGGGTCTGGAACAGCTAAAGACAGACAATCATAATTTCTAGACACTGACTAATAGTCAACTTTAACAATACTTTTAACTGATATTTAGACTTGTCTACCTAGGTCATTAGTATAATATTGATTTGGGTGGATTTTTGAGGAATGCCAGGTAAAATAGCAACAAGAAACAGCAGTGTCCACAGGACAACTGAGCAATATTATGCATTTCTGTCATTAATAACAATAGACTTAAAAAATTGTAAAATTCATAATGTAACAAATGTAACTTACACTTTAATATTGAACCAAAGCTCACTCTTTCCAACAGCCCACAATGTAAACATTCCCTGGGTTGATTTACATATTTCAAACTGCTTTTTAAAACTAAACAGCAAGGGGCATGGAATGACTAATAATACTCACCAGTGACAGTAACACTGAATATCTTTATGATACTGATCCTGCTGCTGCTGCTGTTGAACTGTAGTTTATAGAGTCCAGAGTCTGTGGTTCTGGTGTTTGTGATGGTCAGAGATCCAGTCGGATTCACCTCCAGTCTGTCTCTGAATCTTCCATCAGCATCTTCACACTGACCATATGTACAGATCTTATTGGGAACTCCTGTGATTTGAGCAATGCGAATGTCATTAAAATACCATGTCATCAAATAATTAAGGTTTTCCATTTCACCAGGATCTAAAGTAACAGATTCTCCCTCTGTCACTGACTTTCTCTTCATTCGATCTCGTTCAGCAGCAGGAGCATCTGAAACACAAATTAACAATTTGCAAACTGCTGCTGGAAGGATAAGCACATTTTTTTAAATAAAATTCTACACTGTAAAAAAACAATTTGTTGAGTCAACTTAAAATAATTTGTTACTTGGCTGCCTTTAAAATTTTAAGTTCAGTCAACTCAAAAAAAAGTTTAGTCAACTTGAAATGTTTAGTTGTACTAAGTGACAACTTGTATATTTGAGTTGATTCAGCTTAAAATTTTAAGGCAGCTGGGTTTTTAGGTTTTTAGTTTTGTCAATTCAAATATCTAAGTTGTGGCTTAGTACAACTTAACATTTCAAGTTGACTAAACTTAACTGAATTTAACTTTATAAGGCAGCAGGGTAACAAAGTATGTTAAGATGACTCAACAAATAGTTTTATTTGTTTATTTATAAGAGATCCACTCAAACAGACAATAATAGAACTTTAATCTTCACCAGAACAAGACTAAATGATAATATTAATAAATAACCAATGGGAAAGCAATGTTTTGAATCATACTGAAATAAAAATATATTTAAATCTACAAATTCAACTGTAAACATGTTTTTTGACAAAATTCTCTTTATATGAACTAATATACAGGTAAAAAGAAAACCATAATGTCACTGAAAAAAAAAAAAAATCACTAACTTTTACTGTACATAACTTGTTTTTACATATAATGACTTACCATATACAGCAAAAATAAAGATCTTTTCTCTGATGCTGTGACTGCTGATGATCCGTAAATGATAAACTCCAGAGTCTGTGTTTGTGATGTTTGTGATGGTCAGAGATCCAGTCTGATGATCCAGCTTCAGTCTGTCTCTGAATCTCTCTGTATCTTCATTACACTGAACATCTGTACAGATATAACTTAGATCTCCAGTCATTTGAGCTATACGAGCGTCATTAAAATACCATCTAATCTTTTCTTGTTGACTTGTTTCAACATCTCTGTGTAGAGTGACTGAATCTCCCTCCATCACAAATGCTGACTCTCCTTCTGCATTCATATTGAAAAAAGCTGAAGAAGAAAATAAACAGGTATTATAAGCCAAACAAAATGACACAACAGGAAAGTGCTGTGAAAAATAGCAAATGCTTCACACATTGAAAGCAGATGTGAGCTGACCACTGAAAGACGCATTTTCCATACATTTTTAGTTTGATAAAAGGAATTCCATTCATAACATTACAATGTAAAAAAAAAAAAAGAAAAAAAAATTTACGGTAAAAAAAACAAAAAACAAAATGGCAGCTGTTGTTGCCTGGAATGTTACTGTAAAAAAATATGGTAGCAATGTTTTTGGTTTTATGGTTTTAACTTAGATTTTACATTTAAATACCATAATTTCATTGATTTAATGTGAATATACCAACCTACTTAAGTACTGCAATCAGTTTTGTAACTCTGTAATACACTGATGACCACCAAAAGCAGGTGGTGATGAGAAAATCACATAACAAACCAAAGTCCATCACAAGCAGCTTTTAAATATTAACATATATAGAAGGTGCACAGTGTCATGCACACAAACACTAAACACCATCATGGTAACACATGCAACTAAAATAATGCAACAAACATTAATTTAACAACATAAGATGTAACATACAATCCAAATGTACAAAACTGATTAGAAAAAAAAAAAAAAAACTAAGAAGAAATATAGTTATCTCAACAACAAAAAAAAAAACAAAACAAAACAAAAAAAATCATTAACCATTTAACAGTTTTTTCACTGTAGCATTTTTACAGTCTTTTACTGTTAAATTCACTGACATTTTTTAGTGTGTACAGCTGAACCACTGATGGACTATTTTAAAGGGGTCATTGGATGCCCATTTTCTACAAGTTGATATGATTCTTTAGGGTCTTAATGAAAGTCTATAATATATTTTGGTTAAAAATTCTCAGTGGTAGTGTAAAACAACACCCTTTTTACCTTGCCAAAATCAGCTCTGCAAAAATCAACCCAATCTGGTCGAGGCTGCTTTAAATGCAAATGAGCTCTACTCGCCCCACCGCTCTCTTCTCTCTGTGGAGTGACGAGCCTGTTTACTTTAGCCGCATTTAGAGTGTTTAGCCGCTAAACTTGCTAACTAGCACATAAGGTGATGGCAAAGATTCATAAAAAACCCTTATACTCCCTTCTGCTGTAAGTGAAGCTGGATCCTGAATGATTGGCATGAACATAGACGGATATATGTAGATCAGGAGGTGCATTCCCTTCACAAACAAACGTAATCCACTGCATCTTCAACGGCTCAGATGTTGGGTGTAAATGACGACCACTATGTTCATTATTACATCCAGCAACACAACACCTCAATCACTCAATTCTTGTCTAACTTACATCCCTGCTCTGGCATCAAAACATGGAGGTTGGACTATTACAACTGATCTGAGGTAAGACACTCATGTCAATCAACTATCGTGGGAGCGGCCTCCTTGGGTGTGATGCAACAATGACACAGCACAACTGAGAATGGCCCCATTTGAAAAAGATTTGAAAAGATTTGAAAAAGGGGATATTATTTTTACAGATTAATTAAAAAACACTGCATGGTTTTTAACCATTACAGGGTAGATTTGTACATACACTGCCAACACACATTCATGTTCAAACAACATGTAAAAGTGAACTTAGCATCCGATGACCCCTTTAATGATGTCCTTACTACCTTTCTGGGCCTTTATGTGTCAGTCACGATTCATAAAAAATATTTTGAAAATATACTCCAAAATGTGTGTTTCAAAGATGAACGAAGGTCTTACATCTTTGGAACGGTAAATAAATAACAGAATTTTAATTTTTGTGTAAACTATCTATTTAATTTAGACTAGAACACAAATGCAGCACTTTATGAACCAAAACTAACTGCTGAGACTAAACACAAATCATCTTTAAATCTTACTAAACTAAATTAAAGCAATAAGCCTGTTGGGCCATGGCCAAGCACAACTCAGAGCCGAGTACCTCAAACTTTACGGGCTATTTGCTTTTATAAAGTTATTACTACATATACCTGTCAAGGCGTCATAAAACAAGATTTTTATTATTTCATAATTTAAACTATTTACATTTTGTATAGCAATATAGTTCTTGAGGAAATGTTTAGCAGAGAGGCTACCAAGCAACACAGATGCAGCAGCATAAATGTAATGACTCACCATGTACTGCAACAATGAAGAGCTTCACACTTTCTCCACTCTTTCGTGTTATCTTTAGTTTATAAACTCCAGAGTCTGTGGTTCTGGTGTCTTTGATGGTCAGAGATCCATTCTGACGATCCAGCTTCAGTCTGTTTCTAAATTTCTTATCAGCATCTTTACACTGAAAATCTGTACATCTATAATTGAGATCTCTGTTCAATTCAGCAATGAGGATGTCATTAAAATACCATTTCATCTTTTCTTGTTTGTTTATTTCAACACCAGTCTGTAAAGTCACTGATTCTCCCTCACTCACAGTCTGTGACACTCCATATCTATAAACACCAAGCACACCTGGAAAAGAAATGAACAGTTAACAAACAGCAGAAGAACATCACTGATTCAAACATTCATTCATCAGGCAAACATGAGTCGCACAAATTGCCTTGACTAAATGAACAACATACAACACACATCATGATTCATAACACAGTTCTGCTCATAAGTTTACATACCCTTTGCAGATAATTCAAAATTGTAATAATTTAATAAAGGGATCTTTTTTTTAAATAGTACTGCCCTGAATAATCTACCTCACATAATAAACGTGACAAGACAAGCCAAATGAAGCAGTTTAAATGTTTACATGAGCTTGATTCTTCACACTCCATGTCATTACCTGGAATGTATGTTCTTTGTTTTGTGATAGTTGTATTATCATTTAAAAAAAAAAAAAAAAAAATTAAAAACCTTTTTTTGTTGTTCATGGATTTCCTATTGATTGACTGACATCTTTCCTGTCCCCATGTTAAGAAAAATTGTGATTGAGGTGCAGAGACAGAGACACGTCAGTCAGAGGCTTATTCATTTCACTTTTGCTGTGAAAGGGCCTTTACAGTTGTCAAATATCTATATTTTTGGTTATTGAAAAAAAAAAAAAAAAGCCCAGCCCATAGTGATAAAATAAAAGTATCATAATGCATTACTTTCCATAAAAAGTAACCAAGTAACTTAATCAGTTATTTATTTTATTTTTTTTATGGATTAATGCAAAATTGTAATGCAGGGATCCTCAAATCTGTCCCACAAGATCCATTTTCCTGCAGACTTTAGCTCTAACCCTGAGCATGCTAATGAATGCCTTAAGGATCATCAGAAATTACAGGTATATTGATTTAACTCACAAACGATGGGATCTGGTAGGTTTTGAAGAGCAGCAGCTAAAACAGCACCACATCACTGAACTGTCAGAAAAAGGCTAATTTTAATTTTAACATTACTCTTGTGAAGAGCGTGTTTTAGTTGAAGGTGATGATCTCAATTACAGTTTAATACTAGGGTTGCAAACAGGTGTAAATTTTCTGGTAAATTTCAGAAACATTCTAGAAACTTTCTGAAATTTTTCAGAAGTTTCCAGAAATGTTCCACTCCATTTGATACTGAGTCAAAGCTCACTTTTTTTTAAACACACACACAAATTCTTGGTTGATTTAAAAAAAAATGCTAAACAATTTTAAAATTACTCCAAAGGACTAATCTAAATGATACTCACCAGTGACAGTAACACTGAAGCTCCTAATTATGCTAAAACTTCTGCTGTTGATCTGTAGTTGATAAACTCCAGAGTCTGTGATTGTGGTGTTTGTGATGGTCAGAGATCCAGTCTCATGATCCAGCTCCAGTCTGTTTCTGAACCTCTCATCACCATTTTTACACTGAACATCTGTACAGATCTCTCCAGGTTCTTCACTGATTTCAGCGATGCAAATGTCATTAAAATGCCACGTTGTTAAATCAGTTGGGTTTTTCATTACACCAGAATCTAAAGTAACAGATTCTTTTTCCTTCACTGACTTTCTCTGCATTTCATCTCGTTGAGCTGTAGAAACATCTGAAACACAAACAATAGCCGATTGAATTATATTTATGCCGAAACATAAAACCTGAAAGCAGCATGTATCGCTGTATTGTACACATTGTATAAACATTTTATTTACATCAATTCTTCATTCAAAAAGATGATAGGAAAACCATTAATGATGCGATTTAAACTTGTTTTTAAACACGTTAATTAATTAAATTACTCACCATGAACAGTAACATTGAAGGTTTTCTTGCTGCTGCTTCTGTTGCCGATAATCTTTAATTCATAAAGTCCAGTGTCTGTGGATCTGATGTCTCTGATTGTAATCATTCCAGTTTTATTGTCCAGCTTCAGTCTGTCTCTGAATCTCTCAGTACCATTATTACACTGAACATCTGTACAGATAAAACTGAGATCTCCAGCGATTTGAGCTATTCTAGTGTCATAAAAATACCATTTTATATCTTCTTGTTGTTTTGTTTCAACATTAGTGTGTAGAGTGACTGAATCTCCATCCATCACAAATACTGACAGTCCAGTGTCAACACTAAAAACACCTGGAGAAGAAATTAGTTCATTATAAACCAAACATTTTTTGCAGAACTGAGAAATGACTGCCTAGAGATGTAGTCTTGTGTCAGGAGACCAAGAAACTTGAAATTTGTTCCAAATTTGTTAAAAATGTGATTTATACCATCTAAGTATGTAATTTTAATAGAACTTCATGACTTCTTTAGTGATACAAGCTCAGGAACATTTATAACCTGTTGAGGTTTTTTATGTTGTGAATCGACTTGGTGCCATGATGGATATTGAAATGTTATTTATTTTTAATTCTAAACAGTACAGATGATTACCTAATGATAATGCAATATTTGTGAACAATCCCCTAAAACTAGGCATGGTGGCTTGCTTTGGTGTTGCCACCCCTCATAGATCCCACGCCACCCCTTTGCCACCCTAAAAATTATTTTCTAGATCCGCCCCTGCCTGGTTTACAGTGTTAAATGAATATCTTACATGTGCCGCATTGAACGTTCTAATCACACCGGTGTGACCGTATCAAATATAAAAATATTGTTCGGCTGTTTCGTTTTTTTTTTTTTTTGTCTTTTGGAAGCTTCATTCAAAATCCACTTGGCTCAAAAATCTGAGGGGGCAAGTGCCCCCTTACTTTCAATGGGCATGACGCCTCAGGAGGTCACCTATACACTTCATTACTTGGAAACTGCAGCGCGCGAGATTATAATAAAGAGACATTTATCAGTTTTTTTGGCCGCACCACGCATTCGTATTCTAAAAATAGACGAGAATTCAAATCCCGGCAGCGCGTGGCTTGACCGAGTGTTCAGAAGGCGGGCTCACTTGACTGAGGCGTAAAACGGCTGCATTCATAAAGTAACACTTGAAACAAACAGCATAAGTTCATCATTAATTTAGCCTTCACATTCACCCATCAGGCATACTTCACATATTATCTGCTTTCCCCGAACACAGGTATTTGTGCGTCCCATCAGGACTGAGCACGTGTTACCAGCTTTGAATAAACTCTTTGTTTTATAGCTGTAAAGAGCAGATATTGTATCATAAAATTTCTTACCATGTTCAAGTAAAAACAAGAACGCTGAGATCAAAATAGATCGACGATTCATTTTTTTTGTTTGTTTGTTTTTACAAAGTGAAATTAATAATAAATGTAAAAATCGGATTTACTTTCAATTTCATTCATTCATTCATTCCTTCGTTTATTCTGGTTCTTCTTCTTCTTCGGAGTTTAACGGCGGCTTGCATCCGTAAGCACTACCGCCACCTTCTGGTTGATTCTCCTTGATTTTTTTCTCCTTTGTTCTTCATCTTCTGCAATTTAGAAGTACATGTTCTATGGTTTCTAATGTCTGACAAACCTCACAAAAACCAGCAGGATGCTTCCCTATAATGTATAATGTACTATTCAGGTTACTGTGTCCAATTCTTAATCATGTCATCACTATTTCCTCTCTTCTAGTCCCTCCCCAGTTCCTCTCAGTACCAATTTTATTTTGAATACCATACACATCTCTCTTTGATTTCCCTGTCCCACTGCTGTTGCCTTTCTCTCACAGCTTCTTTCCAAACTATACTTTTCCCTTCAGCCTTTGACATCTTTATATTTACTTCAATATTATCTTTTTTAATTGCTTCTTTAGCTAACTTATCCACCCTCTCATTTCCCAAAATGCCTATTTGAGCTGGAGTCCAAATAAGTTGAATCTCGTTGCCTTTTTCTTTTATTCTCATATATGTTGTCAGTATTGTATACAACAGATCCTGTCGGCTATTGGACACACCTGACCGGAGACTGTACAGTGCTGACAATGAATCACTTCCAATTAAGATTTTACTTTTTTGTCCTCCTTTCCAATCCATTCTAATGCCATCATGATAGCATATAGTTCAACTGATACACACTCAGTTCATTTGAGGTTTGTTTGCTTTCCTCATTTCCTTGATTAACTATAAAAATTGCTGATCCAGTCCTTCCAGTTTCAGGTTCTTTTGACCCATCTGTATAAATCTGAATATAACCTCTGTATTTATTTTTTATCTACAAGGTCTGTATTACTGTTTATTGTTTTGATTTGATGCAATTTAAAATAAACTTCCATGGTTTCAATCTTCTACATTGGAAAGTCAGGCCATACCACAGTTGGGCAGAACTCTTTTTTCGCTCACCCCCAAATCTCATCTCATACCCACCCAAAACTATACTTTTGTACCCTTTCCTTTTCCCAACAAGCTTGCAACACTCTCTTAGTAGGATGACTGTTTCTATGTCCCTTCAGATTATTTCAATAATTTACAAGCAATTTTTATGTTGACTGTTGAAATGGCATTTCTCCCGCTTCCACTTGAAGTGCACATACTGGCGATGTTTTTACTGCACCTAAGCATAGTCTCGATGCTTTAGCCTGTATTATATCAAGTCTTGCAAGTACAGATTTGACTGCTGACCCATACACCACACTCCCACAATCTATCCTTGACCTTACTAAACTTATATATTTCAGTGATTGTCTAACTACTACTACGTGGTTAAATACTTGCAGGTTTAGCCTTCAAGCGCCCCCTAGTGGAGAGTAGGAAAAACAAGTAACAGCTAGCTCATAAATCCTCTAGACTTTACTTGCAACACTATCGCTGATTAGCATCCAGAACTGTAAGGACAGAAAGACAAAATCATCCATATTTTTCTTTTTTGCTTAGTCAAATGACACTGATGTTAGGGTTATTATTAATGTTCACTACTGGTTGTTTCTCATGGAATTTCTTTGTAAAGATAGCACCAAACATTTGTTATAAACTGGTTATTTAATTTAAAGTGTGTGTACAAGCAGTACATAATACAATATACCGTTGGAATGTCCTCAAGTGTCAAAACACTTTAATCCATCATTCTTTGTTGTTGCAATCCTGTCATGAGGGTTGAAATCTCATTACAGAATGCACAGAGACACACAATAATCACTCTAATAACAGTGCAAGTTAGTTCAGTAAGTTTTATTTCTGAATACAAACTCACTCAAAAAAAAAAAAAAAAAAAAAAAGACAAACACAGATTCCAGGTGTTATGAATCAATCAAAAGTTTAATGCCATTTATTGTGGAAAACACAAATCTTTCAAGTTGTATAAAATGCATAAAAATGTACAAAAAATTAATTTCCATTCATTTTTATTTAACAAAATAAATTAAACAGGATTGTGTTGTCTCACTTGGATAATGTTAATCTTCAGGACAGTTTGTAGTGCAGGCTGCGATATATATTTTATATTTGTGACCCTGGACCACAAAACTAGTCTTAAGTACCACGGGTATATTTGTATCAACAGCCAAAAATACATTGTATGGGTCAAAATTATTGATTTTTCTTTTATGCCAAAAATCATTAGGATATTAAATAAAGATGTTCCATGAAGATATTTTGCAAATTCTATACTGTAAATATATCAAAACTTATTTTTTTAATTAGTAATATGCATTGCTAAGAACTTAATTTGAACAACTTTAAAAAGTGATTTTCTCAATATTTAGAAACACTCCGATTTCAGATAATCAAATAGTTGTATCCTTGCCAAATTTTGTCCTAGCCTAACAAACAATCTCTTTAAAATCACATTTGACAGTAGCTTGAGTTGACAGTTCAGCTCACTTAAATATTGCAATTACATCCCATTACTCCTTTAATACATGTCTACATTAAAATATAATACAATTCCATATGAATGTCCCACATTTCTGGCACAATACCATGTTACAGTTATTGTTACTATAGTAAATCCATGGTGATGGCAATTTGTAGGTTGAAAAGCCTTCTGACTTTATCGTTCTTTAAATCACAGAGTCTTTTGTGTTCTCGCCGTTTAATTTTCTTTTTTTGATTTCTGTATGACGTTTATGTAGCTTAATATGTGGCCCCCCATGCTTTAATTAATTTTTAAAAATCAAAAATCTATATCAAAAATCAAATTAGTTGTTGCCGTTGTGTTGAAACTACTGTTAAGGTGAAAGTGGAAATGGCAAAGACTCTCTGTTCCCCATCCTCTCTTGAATTTCCATTTCAATTAAAGTATCAAAATAATAATGTTAAATCTCAGTGGCAGCCGAGCTCGAGGCTCAATCTCAATGATTAGAGGACAAGTCATTAGTAGTGTTCATCGCTAGAGTATCAGTGTGATTAGAGGGCATCTTTCTCACATCATCCTTTAGCAAAATGTCACTCTGATTAGACCACGAGTCATTAACACCATTCGCCTGTAAGAAAACAGATTCACAGAAGGTAAAAGACATTAACAGGACTAATAATTTGCTTTCACATGAAGAGAAAAAAAAAAAAAATGAATGTGATAACCTGCATTACACCGTCATTATTTGTACTACCGTAAAATACAGTTGTGGCCAAAAATATTTGCACCCATGCACTTTTTTTTAAATAATAACAAGTATTAAATATTATTAACAGCGCTGTCCTGATGAGTCAGTAATTAATGGTGTTTCAGTGTTTCAGTGTAATGCTTTTTGAATAAAACCTCATAAATCACCCAAACATGTTGCCAACATCTGATTCTGATTTTTTTTGTGCAAAAGATTCAACGCTCATAGTATCTTACCTTGTACTCTTTTATCTTTGTCTGGTGTCTGTTTTAACAACAATAAACTAAATTAATTAATAATACTACTTCTTGCTATTAGAGTAATCTTTCAAAAAAAAAAAAATACACAATTTCCATTTTGTTAATTCAGCTGTATGTGTGATCAGAGCAGAGTTGTAACTGATTACATGTGATCTGTATTACATATTCAGATTCCAAATATCTTAAAGTTGTAATTAGAGTATATTACATTTTATAATACTCATAATCAGAATAGATATGAAATGACCCATCTCTGGGGTGCAAAAACGAACAAACTGGTATACCTTCCTTTTTTTAATTTTTTTCTCTCACACCAGGTTATGGAAATGGATGGTCTAAAACAGGTGTGCTCAATCCTGGTCCTGGAGATTGACTTTCCTGCAGTGTTCAGCTCCAACCCTGACCAAACACACCTGAACCAGCTAATTAGGATCTCAAGGAGCACTTGATACTTACAGACAGGTGCGTTTGATTAAGGTTGGAACTAAACTCTGCAGGAAAGTCGATCTCCAGGCACCCCTGGTCTAAAAGCACCAGTTTGTGGAAAAGAATCAGACTTCCCAACACCAAGTTTAATACTCACCTTTCACTCTTAGACAGTGCAGTCGAGTATAACGAGAGATAGCCATCAGCAGCAGAACAACAAAAACAACATAAACCACAGCAGCAGCACATATTCCTGCTACAGCAGCTGAAGACAGACCTGAATCTGGAACAGAGAAACAGTTTTTATTACTAAAGAGCAACCTTTTTATATTTTTTTCAAGCGTTTACACTTTTTTTCTGCTTTAATCATCAGCTGATATTGATTCAAGTCATAAGTTATGGGATCTAGTGGGTTTTAAAGAGCAGCAGCTAAAACAGCATCACCGAGCTGTCAGAAAAACAGATTAATTTTAATGTTAACATTACTCTTGTGAAGAGCATGTCTTTGTTGTATCACTTGACATGAAGGTGATGATCTCAATTATAATGTAATACTAGGGCTGCAAACAGGTGGAAATTTTCCAGTAAATTTCAGAAACATACTAGACATTTTGGAAACTTTCAGAAATTTTTGTAATGTTTCTAGAAATTTTCCACTTTATTCCATTATTTGATACTGAGTCAAAGCTCTCTTTTTCAAACACAATGAAACAACAAACACACACACACTCCACAATATAAAAACAAAAAGACTCTGTTGATTTAAAAAATACAAAATGAAAATGAATTATATTGAACTATTTTAAAATTGCTCAATGGAACTAAACTAAATGATACTAACCAGTGATGGTAACACTGAAGCTCCTAATGATGCTGAAACTACTGCTGTTGATTTGTAGTTGATAAACACCAGAGTCTGTGATTGTGGTGTTTGTGATGGTCAGATATCCAGTCTGTTGATCCAGCTCCAGTCTGTTTCTGAACCTCTCATCGGCATCTTTAAACTGAATATCTGTGCAGATCTTTCTGGGTTCTTCACTGATTTCAGCGATGCAAATATCATTAAAATGCCACGTCATCAAATCATTTGTGATTTTCGTCACACCAGGATCTAAAGTGACTGATTCTCCCTCCTTCACTGACTTTCTCATAATTTCATCTTGTTCAGCAGCAGGAACATCTGAAACACAGATATGAAAGTGATTTAATCATGCTTCTTAAAAAGCAACATGCATCTCTGTTTTGCACACATGTTGTAAACTTATTTTACATCAAATCCTCATTCTTTACTCAAACAGATGACAGGAAAATGTGATCACAGATGAAAATCAAAATTAACTCTTGAAAATTTCAGCTCACACAAAAAGAAAAGATTTAGTTTAAAAACTGAACTGTTTAAAAGAAGTCATCTTTTAAATGGGTTCATTCTAAAAATATATTAAATGACTCACCATGAACAGTAACACTGAATGTCTTTTCACTGCTGCTTCTGATGCTGATGATCTTTAATTCATAAAGACCAGTGTCTGTGATTGTGATGTTTGTGATGGTCAGAGATCCAGTCTGATGATCCAACTTCAGTCTGTCTCTGAATCTCTCAGTACCTTCATTACACTGAACATCTGTACAGATCAAACGGAAATCTCCAGTGATTTGAGCTATTCTAGTGTCATAAAAATACCATTTTATATCTTCTTCTTGTTCTGTTTCAACATTGGTGCATAGAGTGACTGAATCTCCATCCATAACAAATGCTGACAGTCCATCAGTATCAACACTAAAAACACCTGTAGAAGAAATTAGTTCATTATAAACCAGGTAAAATTGCTGACAAGGATAGCAGGGATGTCTTAGTGAATGAATCTCCAAACTGGTATATACACATATAAATGTGCAACAATCTTTTGTTGAACAACAACAATAAAACAGACAAATCACAAATATTTATTAACAAAAACTAATAAGAAGTCTTGGAGGCACAGCATCTATTCATATCTTTAGGCCTGTTCATGGGAACTCACTATCCTGCAAAGTTCATTTCTGCCTGTTTCAGCACACCTGCAAGTGTATTTTCAACCAATCTCGATGAGTCTGATTGGCTGCTTTAGGTGTGTTTGATTTGGGTTAGATTTACTGATGCACTCAAAACGTGCATGCTGAGGACATCTACTGATAAAGTCGTGTAAAGAACAACAAAAACTGAAACTGAATCATACGAAATAATGAAGAAAAAAAAAAAAAATCTCTGTAAAAGACGATAACTCTAGAGTGACAGATTCTCCCAACTCCTCTTTGAACGTCTTTGAAGGTTCTCGTGTACTCCAAAACGTAAGCAGCAGCACCAGGTCAAATATAGAACCGTCGTATTTATAGTTATCGCTCTCGTGTGAACGACTACAGAAAGCAAAATGTTTTTTCTGCAGATCCCAAGGATTTTGAGTAGTGACATATGGCGGCATTCAATTAATTAATGCAGGAAAACAAACAGCATAAGTTCATCACTGATTTAGCCTACACATTCAGTAATCAGACAAACATACACGAGTCTCATGGATGATCTTAAACAACTTAATCAATCATATCATGGTTCATAGCTGCTTTCTCCAAACAAATAAGGTATTTGAGCATCCATACAACCAAGTATTTTCACAAATTCACAATAAATATTTCATATTACAATTATGCGTACTACTTTAAAAACATAGTTTTGGTTTTATGTGCATTTATATTATTATATTATTTATTTGGCAGAAGCTTTTATTCAAAGCGAATCAAATTACATTCATTATAGCCTGATGAACTGACTGTGATGTCACGCCCCTCAGAGTGAATAGAAACGGTAGCTTTGGATAAACGTTTCGTTTTTAACTGACAAGAACAGAGATTAAAGAATAAAATGGCTTACCATGTGCGAGTAAAACCAAGAACACTGCAATCAAAATAGATCGAAGCCTCATTTTTATTTTTTTTTAAAACAAAATAATAATAATAACAAATGTAAACAGCAGGTTCAAATTTGGCGCGTCGTCTTCTTTGATGTGTAATGGCGGTGGTTAGGTGCATATTTCGCCACCTACTGGGATGGAGTGTGAAGCGTTGCTCTGGACGGAGAGAAAAATGTACATTCCGTAAGTCTTAAACCCTGTTTATTAACTCTGTATCTTTAATATTTAAACAGTAAGTTGAATTCTAATTCTAAGAGCGAAGAGTTGTAGTCTTCTCATTGTCATATCATTTACACTTTAGTAAAACAAGCTAATGTTTTCAGGGTGATCACATGTGATAAAACATCTGGATGTTTTAATGTCTGTCAGATGCCCACAATCCCATCATTGAAATCTCTCAGTCGTACTGAAACTCAGACTCTTTTTGTCATTACAGCGCCTGGCTTTGTTTAACATAGTGTTCAATTCAATTCAATTCAAATTTATTTGTATAGCGCTTTTCACGATACATATCGTTGCAAAGCAGCTTTACACCAAATTGACAGTGTTGATCTCTGCTGCTGCTGTTGATTGTAGCTGCAGTCGTGATGTACTGCATCTGCAGGAAATGTAAAAAAACAGGTCAGAAATTTAGTAATTAACTGCAAATATTAACTACCATTAATTAATTTCAACCAGATATAGGCCTACAAATTATTATATATATGACTGCAAGCATTGTTATTTTAACAGTCTGTATTGTTAAAGGGGTCATCGGATGCCCATTTTCCACAAGTTGATATGATTCTTTAGGGTCTTAATGAGAAGTCTCTAATATACTTTGATTAAAAATCCTTAATGGTTTTGTGAAACAACACCCTTTTTACCTTGCCAAAATGAGCTCTGCAAAAATCATCTCATTCTAAGGGGTTGTTCCTTTAAATGCAAATGAGCTCTGCTCACCCTGCCCCTCTCTTCTCTCTGTGGAAAGACAGTCTTGTTTACATTAGCCGCTAAATTTCCTAACTACCACATTATAAGGAAAGGCGATCACAAAGACACAACAAGTCCATGACTGATGTCCCGTTCTATATCAAGCTTACGCTACTTCTGACACGAAGGACAAATAGATTTCAAAAGATCACTTGTCACGTCCAGTTTAGACACGCTGTCCATTCACAATCAGTTCAACTTTTTTCCATAGGACTGTCGGGTATAGGCCTAGTGATGGGTGCTTTCGAAGCACTACTTCATGAAGCTTCGAAACCTTTGCGAATCATTTGCTTCAAACCAGAGGTTTGGAGCGATTGTTAAACTGCCAAAGTCACGTGATTTAAGTAAACAATGCTTTGTTACGTCCTAACCCTGGTGAAAAAAAAACAGCATATGCTGGTAGGTATGTTTTGATGCTGGAATGCTGGTTAGGTAGGTTTTGATGCTGGTTTAAGCTGGTCCTTTGCTGGTCAAGGGCCAGCATGAACCAGCAAAGGACCAGCATAAACCAGCTAAGGACCAGCATAAACCAGCAAAGGACCAGCTTAAACCAGCATCAAAACCTACCTAACCAGCATTCCAACATCAAAACATGCCTACCAGCATATGCTGTTTTATCAACAGGGAACAGTTTCAAAATGTTTAGTTTTGTTTTAAGTTGCCTCACTACACCTGCCTGGACTTTTCTAGTATGCCTATAAGAGATTGATCAGTTGGTGTAAGCTATTTTTATCAATATTTTGGCCTAAGTTTGCACAGTTCTGACCAGCAGATGTCACCAGAGTGTGAATCTTTTTGCAACACAACCGGTGCAAATGATCCAAAGCTTCAAATAGGTTATTCTCTCCCATCACTGCTTTATTGAAAGTATTCTATTAAAATTACAGTACCCATCACTGGTTGGGGGGTGGGTATTTCTTTTTTAATACTCATCTAACTATGTGCTAAGTATGACTGTTGTGTGGCTATTGCTTTTCTACTTCTGTCAAAAATAGTTTCTTATCATGGTTTAGTGTTTTCAGATTAAAGCATCTTATAAAGCTGCTCAAAACAGAAGGACAGGAACAAGCCCTTCACCTACAAACTAAAAATACAGTGAATTCCCACACACAGGTTGTTTGTCCACCCAACAGATCAAACCACGTGTCTGAAAGCCAACCACAGCATGTTTCAGTTTGACTCAACTTTTAGATAACTTCAGTAAACTGGCACTGTGAGATGCACAATTTTGACTTTGT
The DNA here is from genome assembly GCA_012976165.1 of Labeo catla. Lineage (NCBI taxonomy): Eukaryota > Metazoa > Chordata > Actinopteri > Cypriniformes > Cyprinidae > Labeo > Labeo catla. The sequence goes on along the minus strand of VONZ01001306.1, from coordinate 148,142 downwards.
ACTTTTTCCATAAACTAAAGTTGAGAACTGAATAAATGCAGACAACCATTTTAAAAAAATCACTGGACTTAGACTCCATGCATTTTACTGTATGATCAAATGTACTTCACACCCAGTATTCTTCTACTTTTAAATTGTAAATACAAATATCAAATAAATCAGTCTGGCAGCTTCAAAAACTACCAGTCTTAAATGAGAAAAGTAAATGTTTTCCACAATTACAAATAGTTAAAGTCTTTCTAAGACCGTACATAACATATAACATGCGTACAGAGGAAGTGCGTGTGTGCGTGTGTATTAGAAAAAACTGTTAGGGGAAGATTCAAGCAGAAGATTCACAGTGCTGATGTGCTATTAGCGAGTATCTTAGATCAGACTTTTCACTGAACTTCTGAAAATGTTTCATGTGTTTGTTTTCTTCTGTTTGTGCTGCTGGTGTCTGATTGGTAAGTTATAAATATATTTGTGTCATTTATTTACATTTCAGAGTAACAAGCTACTGCTACCACTCAAATTAGATTTTTATCTGCGGTGTTAAAAATATTTTGTTGTTTTAGAAATCTAAATAGCAAATTCTCCCAAGCAATTTCCAAAATAAATAAATAAATAAGTGTAATAATTTTAATACTTCTACAAACAAAACGCATTAAAATAAAAACTTTGAGCCAAAAATACTGAGCATATTTAAACTTATACTTTTAAGCTGCAATTAATTTATCATGTAATTTCATGCACTTATTTTTTCTCTACAGCAGATATTTTTAAAACACATTAAAGATTAAATTTGATTCACAAATCTGCCAGTCAATATATGTCATGTTTAATTTTGTGTTGTGTTTTCACATTTAAATGTTACAAACTGATTTCAGTCTTTGTAAACCAACAGTTAACAAAACTGTCCATGTTCATGTTTTTAGGTGTGTTTAGTACTGAGATAAATGAAACACAGTCAGTGATAGAGGGAGATTTTGTCACTTTAAACACTGATGCTACTGAAACAAAAGAAGACGACGAAATATTATGGAATTTTGGAGCTAATAACTCTCTGATAGCTCAAATAAATAAAGCCTCTAGAATCTTCTTCACATGTAATGATGGGAGATTCAGAGACAGACTGAAGCTAGACAATCAAACTGGATCTCTGACCATCACAAACATCACAACTAAACACACGGGACTCTACAAAGTAAAGATAATTGCAGCTAAACTGTCGTCAAAAACATTCCGTGTTTCCGTCTATGGTGAGAGATCATTCAAATATTTTCTTTTATTAATCATTTACATACTGAAATGTATTAACCCACTGAACCAAAAAGATTTTTGTTTAGATTTACCCATATGTCTGTTTATCCTCTCATGTTTTCAGCTCGTCTACCTGTTCCTGTCATTAGCAGTAACTCTTCACCATGTTCTTTGTCATCACCATCATCATCATCATCATCACAGCAGAATTGTTCATTGTTGTGTTCAGTGGTGAATGTGAGTGATGTGAGTCTCTCCTGGTACAAAGGAAACAGTTTATTGTCCAGCATCAGTGTGGCTGATCTCAGCATCAGTCTCTCTCTACCTCTGGAGGTGGAATATCAGGATAAAAACACCTACAGCTGTGTGATCAACAATCCCATCAGCAACCAGACCAGACATTTGGACATCAGTGAACTCTGTCACACATGTGCAGGTATGTCAGCAATGATATAAGTGTCCATGTACACATTTACTTACATTAATACTTCTCTTAATCATCACAGGGTCTCCAGAAGGCCTTGTATCTCTGATAGTGCTGAGTTCTGCTGCTGTTGGATCTCTGTTGATTGTAGTTGTAATTGGGATCTTCCTGATCTACAGGAAACAAAGAAAGAAAGACCAAGAAGGCAAGTGTTACCTGCTGATTCTAACCAATAAATAGTTTGCTGGATTCTGCATTGCTTCAAAACACCATAAATACAAACACAGGAATGCAACTATAAATCATGCAGAAAGTTTTGGGGGTAGGGTTAGGGGATAGAACATACAGTTTGTACAGTATAAAAATAATTACGTCTATGGAATGTCCCCCTAAAACTTGGAAACCCAACGTGTTTGTGTTATAACGTCAAACTAAATTTTACTTTTTCTTTTTTTTTAATTGCAGCTTTAAACATTTAATTAATTGTGTGCATTAATGCTTAAACTTTGATAGTTTTGAAAAAACATATGGTAAAGAAACAGATTGAGTAAAGAAAGTTTTTTTAGTTAAACATGTTTTATTGTTCAAACAGTTGAGACTGCTGAAGAAGAGATCACTTATGCTGAGCCAACATTCTACAAAAGAAACACACATAAATTGGTAAGATAATTTATATTTTATCTCACTGTATCATTTAAGCACATAAGATATAGATCTGTGTGTGTGTTGGGTGTTTTGTATAATGATTATCACATCACACACACACACACACAACAGCACAATATTACAAAGATCATTTTATGTTGCATTGAAATTGTTTAGTTTTCAAAGCAGGAAGTCACCATAAAATTATGCATTTTTGACCTTCAAAATCTATTACAGTGTACTACTAAAAGAAGTCAGATCATGTTACGTTCATGTTTCACATCACAGATTACAATTTAGCAAGTGATATGAAGTGGAATACATTAGTCATTAAAAAGATTTAAGAAACATTAAACAATAGTTTGTACAACAAGACTACAAGACAATATTTTGTTAAACTTACACTGTTAGCTAACTACAGATAACTAGGCTAGTATAATGGAATGCTAGCATGCTAAATACAATTTTAATGTAATATCATTAATGTATATGTTTAATATTATTAGTTTATTATTATTATAATTTTATCAAGTATGTCACATCGTTGCCAGTACTGTCGTAAGCAAAGTTACTAACAGAACCAACACACACTTTGGTTTGTGGTAGCCCACATTCGTATTATCTGGACTCGTGTTCAATAGCTTTTTTAATATGCATTTTAAAAGGATACTTACAATTAATTTTCATTGCTGACTATAATGAGCAGTATCTACAATCCATTTTTCTGCAAAAGTTAATGTTTTTAGAAGGCTGAAAAACATGTTCATGCCTATGGAATGATGTGAGGTCATCACCACCAGAGGGACCGTCTACAAATTACATGAACCTTTTATGGCAAATTGCTAAACACTCTTTTGAGCTGAAAAGCGCTGCTTGCTTTTATTTAAAACGTTCAAAAGCATGCTGAAATATGACACATTTATGATTTATATACTAAATAAAATTTGTGCCTCAAGTGTATTTTTTATTTTATTTTTTTTTTTTGCTACTACTGTATTAATTACTGTGGTTTCTTTAATGACACAAGATTGAGTTCAATAGCTTTTAAAAGGCTTGATGGACTGTTTATGAAGACATTGGAAAATCTTAACTTGACCCTAATAAACATACTACAACTCTTTATTTTGCAGTAATTTTCTTTATGTAGTCAATTTCTATTACTTCATAATGTGTTGGATTGGTTTCTTCAATGAAACACCATTTAGTAGCTTTTAAAAGGCTCGATGGACTATTCTAGAACATGGTGAAAATTGTTTTATTTTAACATAAAAAGCATACTACCTAATTTTGTACCATCACTGTATTCTGTTGGAACAGTAAGCGCTTATCCAGTTCAATAACTTTGCCGAGAAAGAGGTCACGCCTTGAAACAACTTGCTTAAAATATTTATTTGACCCTAAAAGAACATCAATACAGAATACTGTATACAATTATTTTACCTCTAGATGTTTAATTTCATCACTGTTGGGTTCTTCAATGGCACAGCATCCAGTTCAATAACTTTTGAAGAGGGGTCACCTGCTCCCAAACAACTGGCAAAATATTTATTTGACCCTAAAGAACATATTACAAGTCTTTAATATACAATTATTTTCTCTAGATGTTTAATTTCTACCATCACTGTATTCTGTTGGGTTCTTCAATGGCACAGCATCCAGTTCAATAACTTTTGAAAAGAGGGTCACACCGCTCCCAAACAACTGGCAAAATAATTATTTTCTATCTATCTATCTATCTATCTATCTATCTATCTATCTATCTATCTATCTATCTATCTATCTATCTGTCTATCTGTCTATCTGCCTATCTATGATTTGTCTACAAAGTCTGCACTTCACTTCTTAGCTTATGTTGTTGTACAGAGACCCAAGTTCTGTTCCATTTTTAATGAGGCAGTTTTTAACCTAAACAATATGTGAAATCAAAGTTTGTATAAGGTAGCATTTATGTTTTAATTATTTTCTTCACAGATTGATCCAAATTGACTTTATCATTGTCAAGCAACCTGTAAAAAAACATACTGCACCTCATAGCTTGGGAACGGTCATATTTCCTGAATTACCATTACTTTTAAACACAGTAACATATAACACTCATAACATTTCATAAGATGAAGCAGAAATAGAACATGCTAGAATTTCTTCCTTTACTGATCATACTTCATGCAGCACTGAATACAATTTTTTCCGCAGTGTGCCCATAAAATGTGTTCTGTATGAGGCAACATACAAGATTCAGTTGGTTTTAGGTGGATGAACTCTAAAAACAACTTTGAAATGGTACAATTTCACAACAATTTCACGTTGTGTCGATATCTTTGTAATGTTTACACAGATTACCCCTTAAACAATTTTAAAATGATTAAACTCTCACTTTATAATTTGACTATAAACAAATGTAATGAATTCTTTTTACTTTGTAATGAGGTAACATACAGAGCTCAAAACATTTTACATGGTTGTATTAAAATAATCTGTAATGTGTTTTTTTTAACTACAGCTAAACATGTAACCTCAAACAAACTTGGCAGTTAATTTTTATAAAGACTTGTCTATATTTGAATGACATGTTACTGTTCATGCATGAATGGAGGATGAGAAATTACAAAAGTATAAATAAATAAATGCAGAAATAAATAAATATAGAAATTACTTATACTTAATTATAAATAAAAAATTAATAAATACATAAATGCCGAAATGAATAAACAAATGTACAAATACATAATAAATAAATAAATGTATTTTGTACCATTTGTGTTATAGTTCATTTATTTCTACATTTATTTATGTATTTCTACTTTAATCTATCTATCTATCTATCTATTTATTTATTTTTTAGATTTACTTCTACATTTGTAAATGTATTTTTTTCTGTATTTCTGTGTCCGTGGGGAGTGTGGGGAGTGAATTTCGAGGGGGGTGCGGCGTTTCAGTTTGAACTGGTTAGGGTTATTTAGAAATTAATTTGATTTCTCTATTTTATCCATTCAAAAGACTACGAAAGCGCTCATAGTTCTGCACATAAACGTATCGCGAAATGTACACTAAAAACGTAGCAGAATATTTGTCTGTTTCGCTGCGTAGTGTCGTCTTTTGCCATTAAAACTGCAGACAGCCGCCAATAGAAATACTTCTCTATCGGTGCGCGTCCTGCTTCTCACAACATCGTGAAATCCGTTTTCTTTATTTTGTAAAAGCTTTACAGTTTTCTTATTTTTCTTGTCTTTCCTTTTTTCCCCAAAGCTTTACAGTGATGTATGGTATCTTGCTTGTATGAGCAACCAGCATTGGTATGACTAAATTACGAGTAACAGTTGGGAAAAAATGCAGTGATCGCGCTGGCGCCTCACGCACACACACACACACCATTTTTGCTACCTTGATATTGCAGCCTATTCATTATCAAAATAAAATACATTTTTAAAAAAACATATAAAAGTTACAATGTTTAATTTAAATAGTCTGTTGTTCCATTTAGCGTGACCAGCGCCTCGAAGTAGCGTTTTTTTAACTATAAGGCAAACATTTGAAATATCTTGGGAAAAAATACTTTAATGTCTTTTAAAGCTTTGAAAGTTTTCTTCTTTCGTTTAAAAAATTTGACCAAAATCTAGAAAAGATGATGCTGTATTGGCTATGACTAAGGGCAAGATAGGTTGCCAGATCAAAACTCTCTTCGTGGGTGTTTTATTATTATTATTATTATTTTCTTTCTTTTTGAGTAGCCTAAAGAAAACACTAAACGGTAGCCTAGGGAAACCCATGAACAGAAAATACCGATTCTGCTCGGAGTGAACCGGGTTTTTTTTTTAAAGTCCTGCTTAAAGCATACAGAGACCAGCACATGACATGCAGGACAAAAAAATTAAATCGTCTGCACGAATTTGTTTCCTCATTTTACTGTCTTGCACAGGACATTAAATCGTAACCAGGATTTAGTCGGATCAAATCAAGGTATTTTTAAAACGAGGGAGCGAATAATACTGTGCGCACGATTTATTTTTTTTCCTGTCATGTGTGGGGCTCCGTAAGCCACTTTAAGCGTAAAAATATCCCCGTTTCATTACGGCGCGGTTGTCTTAGAAGTAGTGTTTATGACAGGAAATGTGAGAAAAAAAGATTTTCCCCGGTTATTTTAGGACATTAATCCCGCTCCACTGCACTACCTTTGCGCTCACGTCTCGCGTTTTTTGCAGTGTGTCGAAGCACTGCCTTTTAAAATGTCCTGCAACGGGGCCCTTCAAAGGTCGGGGCCCCCACGCACCGCGGGGGCTGCGGGGGTGTCCCGTACGCCACTGTGCAGAGAGCTTCATTACTTAAAATGCAAGTTTGTGAGATTGCGATGAACTAAGACACACTGACAAAATGTTTTAATTTATCCAATTAAAAAAAAAATAGATTGAAAAAATGTTTTCTTTATCCAATTAAAAAAAAAAAAAAATAGGGTAATGGTTCACATTAGGGATGTTCATTTCGGTTATTTTTCCTAACCGACGGTTGACGCTTGTTAACCGATTATTAACCGTTAACCGATAAGATTTTTTTTAAAATTAGAATTTCATTATTTTAGTAAGGATAAGTGTAAAATACCAACATTTGTTTTCCGGGATTCATTTTACATGCGCAAAAAGCAGCAAACAACGGAACATGAGGATTCACATGGACACGTCGCATCACCTGCAGAAAAAACATCATAAAGCTATAGGCTATATATATGCTTTCTGCATGTAATGATAAAATGCGACTTTTACATTTATCTTTTTTCTCTCAAACATGCAATTTAATTTTATTTTAACCATCCAGAAAACGTTGTAAAATATTTTGATAAATAACTGAAAAAAGACCTTTTGAACCGTTTAACTGATTGTATTAAACGGTCAAAATTCTTTTTGTCGGTTAACGGTTAACCGGTTAAAATGAGTATCCCTAGTTCACATCTATATTTTATAACTTAAGCCAAAACAATATGCACTAAACAATATTTTTATGAAAACTATTTTATAAATTTATTTTTGAATAAAGTCAATTAATTTAAATTCTAGTTTTTATCTAAACAAAAAAAATATAGATTTAGTCAAAACAAAAATTCCCATTTAAGAAATAATTTATTAAAACAATTTATAATTACTACAACGGACTTGCAGTCACAGCCTTAGATGAAATCAACTGAAATAAAAGAGATGTAATCTCTCAAGATCTCAGCAGAGAAGGATTAAACAACTCCACAAACAGCATCAGCAGTTTCACTCATTACTAACCAGTTTCACTTAATTTCTGTCATATGTCTAAAAAAGTTTTTATTGAGAACAGAGGTTTAGATGTTGACTGGTTTGTTTGAAGTCACCATTAATGTGGTCAGTGAAAAAGTCTTGACCTTTGACTTTTTAATATTAGTTTTTATCTGGCTGTTGTAATTCTGTCTTTACAATGCTCATTTGTTATGGCAAAAACACCAGAAGAGCACATGATCAGGTGGTGTTGTCTGGTTATTAACAATGGTGTAGCTCATCCAAAGTCTGAAACTATGCTCATTTGATTGTAAAAAAACTTTTTATTGTTGGTGAAAGAAATGTTTGAATTTGATAATTTGAACATCTGTTCTGTTTAACCACACACAATCATCAAGAATCAGCATATGAAGCTCAACGATGGTGACAAAAAACAAAAAGCAGAATCATGGCTCCCAGAATGCATTGCAACATGAATAAATTATGCACCTGAATTGTCTTAGCATTTTCTTTTATTCTTACTATTTGCTTTAATTTTTGCTAATTGTGTTTCTTTGAACATTTGTCTATGTTAAAAGATGTGTTTTTCTGAATATTTTGTTGATTGTCACTATTGTTGAGATTCTTACACTGATTCTTCATGGCTATGTGTGCCACAAAGAAATCTTCTGCGTGCACAAAATATATATATATATGTTCACATGGTCAAAAACACAATTGGTACACCAATGAGCTACTACAATATGCAACAACCAGTGAGTCAAGCCACTATATAAAGATTTCCTTAGTATCAAGCAGCCAACATTACCTGTTCATATTTTCTTTCAGTTTGCTCTGCTAATGTGCTTTCTAAACACAGAACTGCAACAGCAAAAGAAAAAATCTAACTGTGTTATAATGTCAACAACCAAGTGACCAACTAAAGCAAACACTATTCACCAAAATGGTAACCTTCAAATGGAATTCTATAAAACTATGAAAATAAACCTCTGTTAATTCTCAGTAAGAACCTCTGCATGACAAATAAAGTCAAACATCTGCAGCTTTTGGGAAACACACCTCTGGTTAGTTATAAGTGAAGTGATTAGTGCTGCTGTTTGTAGAGTTGTTTAATCCTCCTTTCCTGAGATCTTAAGAGATGTAATCTCTTTTATTTCAGTTAATGTCGTCTAAAGCTGTAACTGGAAGTCAGTTGCAGTAATTCAAAATAATTTATAATCTTATTTCTTAAATGGGCAATTTTCATTGGGTCCAGTTATAAAATATAGATACATTACCCTGCTTTTTTTTTAACTGGATGAACGAAAACATTTTTTCAGTGCAAGTGACAGTTTTTAATGATTATACAGGGAGTTTGCAAAAGTAAAATTGAATTTATACAACAGTTTATATTAAGTGACTTACATTTTAGGAACATTGTTGTCTGATTGTGGAATTTCTTCAACAAAAATAGCTCCAAACAAAGTCACAGCTGACCCGCTGCGCATGTAGTATTTGACACAGCGCTGTTTCTTTTATCAATGAATCTACGTTTTGTAATCGATTGAATTAATAATTCCGTCACAAAGACTTTGATTTGTGCCACCTACTGACGGTTTCAGTTTAATTTTAGAAATATAAATCATAAGTCATTTAAATCGTTTAATATTTCTATATTCAAAACTTTATATTTAAAACAATATTTAAAAAAATCTCATAACATTGTTAAAAAAAAAATCAGTCTGGCCACATTAAATGCCACACTCTTCTGTGCATTGCACAGATGAATTGTTGCAGAATTAATTTGACTGGTAACTTAATCTTCCTGATTGTATTGTATTATTTTAATTTAATTTATACTTTAATTTTTTTTTAATTTATTAATTTATTTATTTTTTGCAAAAAGATGACATACATTTAATAAAGTTAGAAAAATGGCATTACAAAGGTTAAATAATAATAATTATAAAAACTTTAAGCAGTCAAATATCGCTTTATAATGGGAAGGTTAATTTCTGTACAACCGAAAGGACATCTAAAATTACCATTATTATTTTTGATATGTGGTAACATATACAGCTCAGTAGTTCCAACGTGATTTAACAGAAAGCTTCAGAACATGCTGGCATTTCTTTGGGATTGGGAATGATGAACTCGTTTTAATAAAGACACAACCCAGCCCCTGTGATATGGGCGCTGTCCACACCTGTGGTGCTGAACGAGCAGGGCTCCGCTGTGCCTCAGTGTATTGAAATAACTGTTAACTGTTTTGAACTCATTTTTATAAATCAACATTTAGGTTTCAATAGTTTTTGACTGGATAGCACAAAAAGAATTTTAAAAAGTTTAAACATGACTTGGAGGATGTGAAAAACAATTAGGTACTCCAACCTGCACCTCACAGATTCAATAGCTTTTCATTGGTTATGCAAACTAACCTCAAATCACATGAACGTTATTGTGCACTCTCCATACATACACTACAGCTCACAGCCTGTTTTAATAAAGACACGACCCAGCCATGTGATATGGGCGCTGTCCACACTTGTGGTGCTGAATGTGCACGTTCCGCTGTGCCCCAGTGCACTGAATAACTTTTGAGTATTTTAAACGTTCTTTAAATGTTTCTTCAAACACAACTTTGCAGCAAGATGTGTATCTTGTAACATGTAACATCCTTAAGTAACTTGCACTAACTCAGTTTCAGTATATTTTCAGTCGTTGCACAGACTGACCCAAAACAAATTGATTGTCATTGTCAGTAACTTGTTAAAGTTCATCGTCTCAAAATTTTGCTTCACCAACAGAGCATGGTCTGTGTTTTTGTGAACTAAACTGTCACTTCACCTCTTTATGTGGAAAAATAACAAGCCCCAAAATGCATGTAAGTGGACATGGCAACAAATGAGCGATTAACAAAGCAGCTTTACAAACATAAATTAAACACAGCGGTGCAAGACTACAGCTTAACAAACACGTTAATCAGGCGCATGTTTACGCAGAAAACGATGAAAAAGTAATGACACACACAAAAAAAGATTAGTTTATTTGGTTTAGTGCAACCAAATAAACAAATCTACTGCATGGTTACACACGCTCACTCACAGTACATTGTTCAAAAAACATGTCCTGTATTAGCACAAATAATGGAATGATGATCCAGATTTTAAGTAGTGTTAGTTGAGGTGCAGTTACAAGAAATTCATTTTATGTGTGTTACATTCCACATTCGTTTTAAGGTATTCCAGGCAGGCTACGCGATCACAGTTAGATTCGTATTGATGCAGATTTTCTCTTTATTTTAAGCAGAATTTGTATTTATTATTATTATTATTATTATTATTATTTTCACCCCAAAGAAAGTGATGGGTCTTACCTGGCCACCCTTGAAAAAAAGTTTCGGCTACGCCCCTGCTCATCATTGGGAAAACCTATAAATATGCACGTGCCCACAACTTTGAAACAGTAGCAGTACCAAGTTACGTGTGAAAAGCAAAATGGGACGTTATAAGAAAGGGACAAAGCTAAAAAGAACTGATGTGTGGGCAGAAGCAGGAGGAGTACAAAATGTTGTAAATGAGCTATGGAAAGCAGACATTTTAAACAGAGACACTAAATGTTCGTCAGAAATATGGAATCAGTTGTCCATGACCTTGTTTGGCGAAGATCTCCAAAAAAATCGTCACTGGTTATGGGTCACTTGGACTAACAACCGCAACAACGTAAGAGACCGATTACATCTGGCCATTAAAGAAAACAAAGGGGCAATTCTAAGTTCTCCAGAAAGTGGGACAGATGAAATAAAACTACGACATAAAGGTGAGAAAATGAATATATTGTTCATAATACTAAACTTTGTTACACCTACTATGAACATTTAAAGGCTGAAATGTGACTTTTATCATTTCATCAAACTTTTTTTTTTTTTTGTGAAAACTTGTATCTGAACTGTAAACCATGCCTTTTACGGACATTTGACAGTTTATGTTACCATAGACGTTACCCTTCACCTGTAATATGGTATTCGTTTTATTTGTGCAGATCTTAAATAGGTCTTAAAAGGTTGTAAATAAAAAAAAAAAAAAAGGAAAAATATCATTATTGTTATTATTATTCTTTGTGTGTTAAGTTTTTTTTAGGATTGCTCAATTCAATTTGATGGAATTTGACTATTATTTGAAATCTGTAAATTTTGAAAATAAATAAATTAATTATTTAAAAATAATAATAATAATTAAATAATTTAAAGTTACCAATTGCATCTGTGCCTCTGTGTGCCCCAATATTCAGATGATTATTATTATGTTTCCATGAAAAAGTGGAGTTCAGTTATATATTATAGTAATACAAAGTAAATATTTTATATCTAAATGCTATAGGCTGTCTTTTGTGACTTCAGCTTACATTCTTTTTTAAAACTGATGTACCACAGGTATGGCAGTGAGTGAAATGGCATGCCTGGAGCATGTGGAACCTGCAGATGATACAAGGAGTCTGGAACAGGAGAGTGACACAAAGCACCTGGACTCAGAGTCTGGTCCGCAACCAGAACACAATGCAACTGAAGCCATGGAAACAAAACTAAAAGAGGCTGGACCAAATAAGTGGCGAAAGTGTCCAAGGATATGCAAAAAGTTTTCTATCATTTTGAATAGAAAACAGTGGAACAAAATCAGACCACAAAGTGTTTCCTCCAAATTAAGACAGCCTTGGACTCATTTTTTATATAAACGATTTAAAGAAAAAAATCCATGTTGCACACTTTCTTTCAAGTACCAACATGTAAAGGCTCCCCACAGCAGGAAAAAAAATGCTCCATATGTACACATTTCAGCCATCTGCACGTTCCCCTCGTGCAATGCTAGATACAGCTTCAGGTTGAAGAAAAAACCAGCTACAATAGACAAAAAGGTGAAAATCATGGTTCACCGAAGTGGAGAAATACAACATAAAATCACAGAAAAAAAATTTCGGCCAGCAACTAATCTAAAAAGAGGCAAGATTGCTAAACGTCTAATTCATGGACCTAGCCATTATTTTTACCGCAAACTTCGGTCAACCTCAAAAGGGGAACTTATGGCCGGAAACATGACCAACTGCCTGAACAAAAATGTTCTCAAAGTCATTGGTTCAGAGGTAAGAAGAAAGCAATGTCTCCATGATGATGTTTTGATGGAGATGCACCTCACACAGACAATACTCAAAGAGACAGACACAAAATTCTTTAAAATTCCAGGATACATTCAACACCTCAGTATTGAACCGTTTGGTGTGCATATGTACACAGAAACTGGCATCAGCATTCTTGTAGAACATTTGAGAAGCAGGTGTCCAGTTACTCTGTACCTGGATGCTACTGGTGGGCTTGTGACAAAACTTCCAAATCAGACAAAAAGAATACTTTACTACTCACTTACTGTTCCTGGAAGAGGTCGAGATGCACCCCCTCTCCCAGTATGTGAAATGCTGTCGAATGAGCATTCTGTGCCTCCAATTGCATTTTGGTTAATGCAGTTTACACACCATTTGTCCAAATACACACAACTCCACATCCATCAGATTGAAACTGATTTTAGCTGGGCTCTAATGCAAAGTGTTCTCCTTGCTTTCAATAAAGAGAACATCACCACCTATCTGGACAGAGCATATGCAATTTGCAGAGGGGAAAGAAGGTGGGACGAAATAAGACCTTACACTGTGCTGCATATCTGCTCTGCCCATGTTCTAAAAGCAGTTAGACAGGCAATTGCTAGGGAAGCCAGTGATAATGGTCTGAGAGACTTTGTCACCTTTGGATTTGCAAGACTACAAAATGCAAGTTCCCTCAGCGAGTCTGCAAACATCTTCAGAGCATTATGCACGGTCTTGTCAACTCCTAAATGCACAAAAACAGTCCAAGAGAGCCTGCATTTCATGAAGTGCCTCATTTTAAAAACTCACGAGGGACCACTGGAAGACACAGTGCTGGAAGGCTCTGAAACTGAATACTGTGGTGAAGAAACAAGGGACCTTAAGAGGTCAAAGAGCAGGCAGCAAAAGATTCAGGTACAAATGAGGAGAACCTATACTTCTGCCCAGGCATTATTGACTTCCTCTTTCAAAATTATCTTGCGATCTTTCCCCTGTGGAGTGGTTTACTCTTAGGAAATTTAAAGAGGTATGCCTCAGATGAGAAAAACCTGGAGGCAAAGAGCAAACCAGAGAAAACACGAGACACAAACTGCCATGTAGAGAAGTGGTTTGGGATCATAAAGCATTCCATCATTAAGGAAAAATGTGTTAGACCAGGAACATTTGTAAGGAAAATGCTTCTCTCCCTGCAGGGAAGATATACAGAACACATTTTGCAACATAACCTCTCCCAAGAACTGCTGTTGAGACCTCTTCCAGAAGAGGACATTGACCAATCTCGTGAGACATGGGCAAAGAGAGAGGAAAGAAGATTCCCAGCCACAAAGTCAAAATTCTACTCTGCTCCACACAGTGTGCCAGTCCCACAGAAAAAGAAAAAGACAAGGAGCTATGTGGCGAGTTCAGACACGAAAAGCCAAGAAAGTGACACAAAGATTGACACCTGTGATCTTTCTTCAGAGGTAGTTCCTGTAGAGGGAGAGGTAATAAAAAATAAGTATTAGAAAAATATATATTGTAAGGCATACATTGAGACAAGCAAAAGCAACCATATTTCACTGAGTATAATGAATTCATATTATAACAGGTTGACCTGCTATGGCAAAATGAATCCACAGATGTTATTGTGTCGATTATAAGATCCCCTGACAAGAAAATGGAGTACCTGCTGCATCACAGGGATTTTTAAACATTAAGGCCACATGACTGGTTAGTTGGGGAGGTAAGCTTACCAGGACAGTAATAAAGTAATGCAAATGATGCCAATGTGGAATTTAGTTTAATTTAAAAAAAAAATAATAATAATAATAAAAAAAACATATTTCATGTATTAAAGTTAGATATTGAAGTACAAACTGCTTTTCATCCTTTTATTCAGGCAATTGAGAGTTACTTCCGCACCATTCTTAATTCCTGTGATGCAACAGGAAATATCTTTCAACTGAGTCATTATACAACAGATGTCATTTTGCACGGCAAAAGGGAACAGATGGCTTACCAAGGGTTGAAAAAAGTGAGTGAAATTACTACAACTCTGTTTTTGATGCTACATATACATGAACACAATTGATTTTATTTCTGATGGTCTGCAGGATTTGTTTTTTTCTATTAATTTACTTTGTAATTATTGTCACACAGGTGAACTTTGAGAAATACAATGGTGTGATCACTTTTGTAAACTGTAACCAAGTGCACTGGAAGTTTGTGGTAAGTGAAAACACTCTGATTTTCATTTACAGTAATGTGGAAATATGTTCTGTACTATACGATAAAAAAAATAAAATAAAAAAAACAGGTATTGGTTATGCTGTGTATGTTTGAGCTTATTTTTGGTATGTCCTATATTTATAAATTTCTGTTTTTCTTCTAGTATCTGCATGCCATGTCAAACACTATCTTTGTGATTGACCCTCAGCGTGGCACTGATGAAATGGAGGAAGCCAGACAGGTGTGTTATAGATTTGGGTACATTACATTGTTATTTAAATGGTCTGTTGCTATTATGCTGTGTCACAACTTTCTGATGAAGGTATATTAGTCAAAATGTAAAATTCAATGTATTTCTTAAAATGTATTACTTTTATTTCTTAAAAACTAGGGAATATTTTAAAATGCGAAGAAACCAGCATGCAAAACAAGACTGGGTGAAAGTCAAATGGCAACCTGGCAAAATTAAACACACATTTCAAGCAGATGGCACAAGCTGTGGAGTTTTTGTAATGCAGGTAATAGAATATTGGTTTACATTGTTTTTCTGTAGCTCACCCAATAGAGCTTGGTGCTGGCAATGCCAAGCTCACAGCTTTTATTTCAGTCTCTTAAATTGAGTGTAAGTTGCTTGGGATAAAAAGTGTCTGGCACATGCATACATTAAAACATTTTTCTTATATTTTCCATATGTAAACTTTGTGTGTAAACATTTCACTGCTGTCACTCCAGATGGCCAAGGTGGTGGTGGAGCAATTTCCACAAATCCCTGACAGCATCAACATAACTCCTACCAAAGAGTGGATGTGCCACTGCAGAAGAAAAATGGCAGAAGAAATTCTGCATGCATCAGGTATTGCAAACAATCCTTAAAGCAGATGAACAACAAACTTGAAAATACATTTTGTATACTTAGAAGTTTACTTTAATAAAATCTTTCACATTTACATTCAAATAATTGCAGTGTCAAGGGAGGAGTATTGTTCGCTGTGCGGAAATACTGAATCTCCCCAAATGGACGAGCCCTGTATTTAGGTAAGCAATATCTTTTTCACTTGAATGGCTTCTATTTATTATTTTTAAAACCAAGGGAAACAGTAAAAAAAAATATACATACAAATGTTACTGTGTGTGTCCTGCTTTCTTAGGTTCAGTGTGAAAAGTGCAAGAGATGGTTTCATATCAGGTGCCTAAATCTTGCAGTCCCACAGGAAGACCAACCATGGTTTTGTTGTCTCTGTGTTTAAGATGTTCACTGTCTCTAAGTGTTCCTTGAGTTTGTTTTGTTTGGTTTTTGGTTAATGTTGCTTATAATGCATTGTGTTTGGAAAAGAAAAGAAAAGAAAAGAAAAGAAAAGAAAAGAAAAGAAAAGAAAAGAAAAGAAAAATATATCTGTAATAAAGGTAAAAAAAATCACTCAAAACCTTTTTTCAGTGTTTCTAAATGAACAGTGCAGGAGACTTCATTAAAAAATATATGTCTTCTTAGCTAAACATCACAGTTTAGAAGTTAATTTTGAAAAACTAATCAGTCTATTAGAAGCCTATGTCCTGTTTATGGCCTATAACTGGAATTTTTGAAGTTGATTATTCATCATTAAACAAAATGACTCAATAATTAAAAAAAGTACATACAGATGCTACTCTACCAGAATGTGTAGGTGCAGAACTGCATTCCCGACAGTATTTTGCCAGTTGTTTGGGAGCGGTGTGACCCTCTTTTCAAAAGTTATTGAACTGGATGCTGTGCCATTGAAGAACCCAACAGAATACAGTGATGGTAGAAATTAAACATCTAGAGAAAATAATTGTATATTAAAGACTTGTAATATGTTCTTTAGGGTCAAATAAATATTCTACAGTTGTTTGGGAGCAGTGACTTTTCAAAAGTTATTGAACCGATGTGCCATTGAAGAACTCCAAACAGTGATGGTAGAAATTAAACATCTAGAGAAAATAATTGTATATTAAAGACTTTATAATATGTTCTTTAGGGTCAGCCAAATATTTTGCCATGCGGACCTCTTTCAAAAAGTTATTGAACTGATGCTGTGCCATTGAAGAACCCAATAGAATACAGTGATGGTAGAAATTAAACATCTAGAGAAAATAATTGTATATTAAAGACTTGTAATATGTTCTTAAGGGTCAAATAAATATTTTGCCACTTGTTTGGGAGCAGTGTGACCCTCTTTTCAAAAGTTATTGAACTGGATGCTGTGCCACTGAAGAACCCAACAGAATACAGTGATGGTAGAAATTAAACATCTAGAGAAAATAATTGTATATTAAAGACTTGTAATATGTTCTTAAGGGTCAAATAAGGATTTTACAACTACAACACTGTAGCACTGGGTCTTTCCTTTCAAAAGTTTTTCCACTAGTTTTTGAAGTGTTTACCCAAAATAAACATCCTGTTTGCTGTCATGCTTTCTGAGTACTTGTAATAATCTGTAATAATCTGATGGATTCAGTACTATGGACAGTGATATTTCTGCAGGACTGTGAACATCAATCAATGCACATGAATTGTGATATCGTGACAGTTTAATATTAAATGAAGATGTCACACAACAGGAACACACAAAAGTTTAACCATTCCTTTTACTGACCACCTGTAGAACACTGTTACACTGTTAAGTCTTTATCACACTATAAACCAGAGAAACAGAGATGAATAAGACAGGAAGACGTGGGCTCTAGTATGTTCTGTAAGGTCAAGATCCACAACAAGATCCATCTTGCTTTGGAGCAGTCGATCCATGCTTTCAAAACCTATTCAAACAAACCATATATTATTGTTAAAACCAACACAGTTCTTGTTCATTTTGAGGCAAATAAATAAATAAAAACAGTTGTAAAATGAAGCCATTAACTATGTTCAGGAGATTACAGGTGATTTTCCACTTGTCTTGCTACCAAATTACAATTCATGTACATGTTCATGTTTTTTTTAATTTCCTAACCATCTTTTCAAACACAATTATTATAATGCAATTTTATTTGTTGCTGAAGGAAAATCTATAGCATTAGAAGACATATGTTAGTAATATTTCCTGGTACATCTGTAGCTGGCTGTTTGCACACAATGAGAAAAAATAAAACTTTTTAGACGGTCCCTATCTTGTTTGCCAAAATATGATGGACATCCACATCAGTGGACGTTCGCAAGTAAGTTTTCCATTAAAACAATACTTGGCCATTTTGATTGATTGTGAAAAATGTAGTAGGTTGACAATTATGTTGCTGAGTAGAATTTGCAAAAAATAACTTTATTGGACATATAATTATAAAGTTATTGAACGCGGAAGTCCGAATGTGCGAATATAAAACCAACTTTACTCGCAGCGCACAAGCCTCACTTTGATAACCGTACACAAAACTCAAACACAACAGAAACACAATAAATCTCAAAACAAATCTCCTACCACTGTACAAAAGGTTTGCCACAATGTCTTTATTATCATTATTGCGCTCAACCGACGCTACCAAGGCTATGGTTGGACGCTATGATATAATAGTTCACAGCCACGTGGAGGCAGCTTTGAATTCAAATTTTGTACCCTGCTTGTTGTTCACTCAAACTCAGTTCGTTTCGCGCGTTCTATGCTAAATTGCGTATCTCTACAAGTTGCTTCACACCTCGTCTATTGACGCAAGCTGCGTAATAGCGCCAGAAATAAATACCGTGGTAAATAAACTGTTCCTACTGGTGCATTGTCTAGGTTGGATATGTCATCAGTATTTATTAAGATTTAATGTTGTGATTCTAATACAGAAAAAAAAAAAAAAAAAATCCAAGTATTAGACCATTGTTTGATTTAAGAAATTATAATCACTTATCAAAATCTGAATCGCTCCTGGATAAACTTATCTCTGAGCATGCACAGCTGTAAGTCGAGGGATGGCTGCTAAAATGCAAACGAGCAGGCGTGCTAAACAACCACTGTCAAATGTGTTGGCGCGAAAGCAGCTGAGAATCACTTACGATGTTAGTTTGCTCTTAGGAGGGATATTTTTTTCCCTAAATAACAATGCTTATCACATTGAGTCTCAGTCCATTTTCAGAATGAAGTTTTCACCTTTTTAAAATATTTTTTTTTTCTTATGCATTTACAGAAAGTCAAAGAGGAGGACCACGTACAGTATGGAACTATCACAACGAGAAGATAGCCCAACCTTAAGTACCTTTCTAAGTACCAGATTCAACCAAGAGGAAATCACATCTAGCTGGTGTTGCCAAGTCCACAGGAACCGCGCGGAAATAGGCTACTTTAACATTTTTCATGTCATTGGGTTGAAACGACCCTAATAATGTGATATTTAGACCCTTAAATGCAGGGCCCAACATGACTGGGCTGGTTTTGTGCTAGTTTTGAGTAGCAATTGGGCAGATTTTATTGTGAAAACCTGGCAACCCTGCAAGATTGCGATGGGTTTAAAGAGCTTAGAGATGTATTAATGAAATGGTCTTCAATAACTCAATAACTTTTAAAATATTATCTGATTTATATGGCATTGGAAATTTTTAATGTTTGATTCTACAAGTTGGCATGAGGGTAGTTGTGGCCTAATGTTTAAACAGTCGGACTTGTAACCTTAAGGTTGTGGACTGCAGGCGTTGCAACAAAAATGACTTCTCATGCGTGTGTGCACTTGGATGGCATAAATTCAAAGCATATGTTACCATACTTGGACACGTCACATAACTTCACTTCAAAAATGAGCATACTATGTGATGCAAAATCGAATCCACGCAAGACTGGTGGGTTGGAGAAGTTACTAATTTATTCAAAATGTTTCAGAAATGCAAATGAGTAACAATTGTTAATAACTTAAAAATGAGAAAATAAAATTATGTTTCAATAAGAATGTTAAATCTAATCATTTCACAAATAAATTACATAACGCGAACTCAATAAAAGTCATTCTTAGTCAGTCCAAATCAAATTAAGTTAATATAAATCTAAGAAATCTATAAAGTGTACAATCAGGAAGTCTTACAAATCTTACAAATCTGAGAAGGTTAAGTCTATAGAAGGTCTAGGCTAGCCTGTGAGCTTCAGAGCAGAAAAGGAGAAGCAGCTAAAGTTCTTTATCTGCATGTGCATTTATACCCTGCATTCTCGAGGAGGTTTGAAACTACCTAAAAATAAGTTGTGGCATTTATGGCGTATTAAAAGGTCAATAATGACTATATGGTCTTGTGATGTCTGAAAAGAATAATAATTAAACTCTGTGGTTTTATACTCCCCAGAAAGCAGAATGCAAACGATTCATTTCTATATCTCAAAATAATCTGAAACTCGAGACATGTGCAGATGCTTGAGATCACAAATAACAGACCTATGCATAAAATTGTACATTAGGCCGGATTTAAGACTAGACATAGTCGACATCAGGATATTGGCTTGTGGAATATAGGACGTACAGATCCGCTGTGCACGTGGCAAAGAGCACACTATGTTCAGCACATCTAGAATATGATTCTTATGAGAGTACATTTAGTATATGGTTAGTCACAATTGATAATACAGAATATTAGTGGAATAATTCATAAACATTTGCATAATTACTTCATAATGCATGACCTCTTATACGGATATGTAAATTTAAAAAATCCCAACACATCATTATGTACGTAAATACAAACACAGATGCAAAATACTTGTCTAATGTTGTGGTCCCACTATATTTTATTTACATCTGTACAGAAATATGGTTTATATAAAATAAATAAATAAATAAAAATCTTGAGCTTCTCTTAAGCTGTTCATGTACTACTCAAGGTAATTCTGACACTTTGAGAATTTTTCAAGTGTCAGCTAATATGCAGTAGACCAAAGCGGTCAAGGGTCATGTCAAGGCTCATTTTCATTTTAGGTATGTCATTCGTTGACTCTGGGTGGTGCTGGTTGAAGTGTCCAAATATCCTGTGCTGCCATCTAGTGTAAAAAGTAATACTTTACATCTAAAAACAATAGGTTGTTTGCACATGACGTCATTGCTGTGGCGCGAAATGCAGCTGGAGGGCAGGAAGTGATATTTCTCCATAGGAATCACTAGCAGAAACTCAAAAATGCCTATGTTTTGCGTTGTTTATGGATGCTCAAATCGGTCAAACCGAGAAACCACAAAATATATTTTATCATGTATGAAAATTTGCTGTTCAAAACGGGGGAAAGGAAAGAAATTGACTTAAAAGCGCAGGAAAAAGTGGCTTGTAAACCTCCATCTGTGGTCAGGAGGAGAGTCGGATAATGCTTGTGTGTGCAAATGGTTAAGAAAAGATATAATATGTTAATATATTAATAAAGAAATACATAAATATATACAGGGTGAGACAGTGAGAATTAATCTAATGCTAAACACCCCACGTAGACACAATGTAAGCTATTATATTTGTAGTTCCAAGAGCGTCATTGATTATAACGGAACATTGTGAGATTGCAATAAAATGAAGTCAGTGACAGCTTTTTAGTGACTATATGGAAGCACTATTTGCTCGCTTTCTATAATCAGTTCGGAATTTGAATAAAAGTTTAGCTTTACGTGCTGCTAACAGGACCAATAGCCACAAAACCCTGCACATGCAGCGAACTTTCAGGAGTGACTGAAAAAGCAGAACGGATGAGATGGAGGAAAGTCTGTACTGTACAAGAGAAACGTATAAACAGAAAATCACAACATATGTTGGATGTGATCCTTATTTATGAAGAGGAGTGACTTTTCAACTAAATTGAAATAGCTGCCTCGTGTTGCCTGTTATTAAGGCGGTGGAAATAAGCTACGCAAGCCTGATAGCAAACAAACTCTTTCCAAAGTGATTCCTACATTTATATGAAGGATGCAGGATATATGTTACTCCTGAAACTATTGCCGTACAGGGCTTTTGGCTATTGGTACTGTTAGCAGCACGTAAAGCAAAACTTTTATTCAAATTCCGAACTGATCATAGAAAGCGAGCAATAGCGCAAAAATTAACTTTTTTTTTCAAATTCTGAATTGATTATAGTCTAGAAAGCGAGCAAATAGCGCTTTCATATAGTCACTAAAAAGCTGTCACTCACGCAATCTCACAAGGTTCAATTGTAATCAACTGTAAATATATCTTATTTGCATTGTATCTACGTGTGGCATTTAGCACTGTGTGAATTCTCACTATAAAGATATAATAATATAAAGAAATATATATATTTCTTTATATTATTATATCTTTTTTTAACCATTCGCACACGCAAGCATTATCTGACTCTCCTCTTGACCGCAGACGCAGGTTTACAAGTCACTTTTCCCTGTTTTTTTTTTTTTTTTCAGTCAATTTCTTGCCTTTTCCTCCTTATGAACAGCAAATATTCATACACGGTATTAAACAAAATTTCTCGGTTTGACCGATTTCCATAAACAACTAAAAACAGTCATTTTGAGATTCTGCTACTGATTCCTATAGAGAAAAATCACTTCCTGCCCTCCATTTGCATTTCGTGCGTCCTCAGAATCACGTGATTGCAAACAACCAATAATAACTTTACCTTTGATTAATAGGGTGAACTATAAAAGGCCTAATAATAATAATAATAATAATAAAAAACTTGAAAATCAGTGACACCACTGACCTTTCATGTTTGACAAAAATAATAAGAACTGAACAGACATAGATATGTTTTAGCAACAGAAAAACACATTTCACATTAGTGATTCATCATTATTCAACAAGCTCATCTGCAGAAATAAACAGAAAAGCTGAAATCATCCCTTCAGAAAAAAAAGTAGCTGCATTAGTGGACTAGCTTAAATAGGATGTAAAACCTAACATGATCTTAATATGATCTACTGTGTGTTGAGAAAAACGTGAGGTTAAAATAAAGTGGCAGATACTGTCAAAGTCAACTCAATAGCACTTAGTCTGCAAAGTCTACATACCATGTACGTCTAAAGACCATGGTACACATCCAAAAATATCAGATTATTCAAACTTGCTAATATGTTAAAAGTAAACACTAATGAATCAGAGAGTAAAAATCATGCTTCAGAATGTAAAGATGAAAAAAAAAAAAAGGCATATGAGCAATTTAAATGTTTTTAATTGCATTTAAGAAAGATCTTTCAATTTCCATACAGGTCACCTTTACGTTTGTTACAACTACTATATAATATGGAACAAAAATAATGCCAAAAGTATTTGAAATAAAAAGCTTGTTGAATTACACAACTGGGAAAAAAATGCATTGCAATTAACAGTGCTTACATTTTAATGCATTGTATTTTCAGGGGTTGCATTTTTGTGCGCTGCATTTTAACATGGTTGTATATTTAAGTAGTGAATATTTCAATCGGAAACATTTCACCAACTTTTTCATTGTTAAAAATTCAATAATTAATATTCACCTCACAAAGTCCATTTCCAAAATATTCAGTTTGTTTAATAATTCCAACAATAACATTCGTCAGACAATTTTCGGTTAATTTTATTTCACTTTACAAATTCGTTTCCGAAAATTCAGTGGTTCAAATTCGACAGCTCTTAGCAGCGCACATCCGGGAACTGCAGGAAAAGCAGTAGAGTACCGGTAGAAGATCGCCATCTGCTGTTAGACGTCCTCACCAGCAGGAACTGAAAACAAAACTACTTTATTTACACCATTGGCAGATTTTTCCCCCCACCCAAAATGCAAGACAATAATTTACTTGCTTGTCTAGTATTTTTAAGATATGTGGAGTGGAAACTAAACAAAAATCATTTTGGTAGTGTGACAACTGCATGTGATGGCATCTTGTTTATCTTCTCTTCACCTTCTGTCTATGTTGTGCTTGTCTTACAAGGGAGACAACGATGTGCTAAGGTCCGCAAGGCACCTTCTCTCACTTTTGACGCGTCAAGAGCAAGTTGTTGGGCCTTCGACTAGTCAAGATATGAACAGGTATAGTAATATTTAAAAGAATTTCAAGTGAATGTCAACACATATATTATGAGAACTTGAATTAATAATTTTGTGGTTTGTCAGATCATCTCAGGTTGTCAGACCAAGAGTTCCAACTCAGGGGCCATCATCGGTTCAGTCAGAAATGACTAGGTCAGTACAAAGTCACCTTTATTTATATAGCACTTTTTACAATACAAATTGTTTCAAAGCAGTTTAACAGTGGGAAAATTATGCAACGTTTGCCACTTTGACATTAAGTGAATTGACTCAGTTTAGTTCATCAGTTATTAATTTGGATAATTTCTTCTATACAATAGCTCTGCCGAAAACAGTGCTGTAACCATCCAGCTCAGTTGAGATGTCATATAATTATACAGTTGAATAGGTGTCCCTATGGAACAAAATTAATTCCCCAACTAAGCAAGGGAGAGACAACAGTGGCAAGGAACCCAAACTCCGAAAGGAGAAAAAAAACAATAGGCTTAGTCTAGGGGGCTAGTTCTCCTTTGACCATCAAAGCTACTGTATAATTAATTCCTACATTTCTGGTGCATTCTGTCTGTTCTGATCTTTTACAATAGGTCCTTTCCTGGATTATTCACAAATCGTAGAGGAAAATGACGATTCACTGGCACAGGTCCTTTACCAATTAAACCCAAACCATTTCAGGTGACATTTCACCTACTTCCTGGCCATTGTGAACGGTCCCCTAGTGGTCCAGATCAGCTTCTACATACTCAAGCAGGACTAGGGCGCAGAACTGCAATGCTAGATGAAAATATGACTCATCAGGAGGTACCATACACAACATAATGTGCCATTACATTCTGTTCATATTATTATTTTTATGAATCTTCATACGGAGCAGTGATAGAATTATTAATCCTGTTGTCTTTAACAGTTATGTGATAAGCTCGTCGAATTATATCCTAAACTTGGTGGGGTAACGGGTGGTTGGCTTCTTTACAAAGCATCAGGTAATATTCACTGTCTTGAGTAAAACATTGTAATTGTATAAATGTATAGAAAATAGTGATGTGTGTAAAAATACAATACGTCCATATTTATTATGCAAATTCATATTCTTGTCACATTTTATTTTCAAGGACATTTTACCAATTTCAAACCACACAGCTCAAGTAACTCTGTACGAGAGCACAAAAGAAGATTACATAACAATCTTGTTGTTTCTACTTTCAGGAGGTTGGGGAAGTCGTAAACTCACCCTAATGGCACCTGCAGACTGTGGGTACACGGGCAGGCTCATTAAAGCTACTAAAATAGGAGAGAATTCAGTTCTCTACATAGCTCCTCTTCAGGATGAGCTAGACACTGCTCCCTTACCACCATCTTCCGAAACCTTTCGTGACATGCCTAAGGCAATATGCAAGAAATGCAATGAATCCTACCCACTTCAGCTTCTAACTAATCACATTAAGTCCTGTTCTGATGTTGTTGTGGTGGAGGATGAGAATGATTCTCAAGATGAATCTCAGCATGAGGCACTGGATATGGAATGCGAGAACAAGGACAACAAAGTCAAGAACAATGAACAGGTTAGTGTCTTACTGATGTTGTATGTTTGACCCAGGGTGATAGAAAGGTTGTTTTTTTTTGTGTGTGTTTGTTTGGTTACCTGCATTATAGGCATGCTGTCCTATTTGTCAAGAAGAAATGCCCTTTGACATTTTGGAAGTCCATGCCAGTGAATGTGGGGAAAGGTGTGCTAGCTGTAAAATATTTATTTTGTGAGATACAGAAAATATGTACTATTTACCTTGAACTAGAAACAGTTTTTTATCATTTTAATTGTTTACCATTCTTAAATTGTAGTCCTGTGAATGATGACAGTAACAACACAGCCGAGTTTTCATTCATGGATAATAAAGTGAACAACACTGCTGAGTTTTCATTCATGGATAATGGTAATTATTAATGTTATTTTTGCTGTTGTTGTTTTTTTGACATTGTTGTGCTGCTGATGCATTGTTAAAGAAATAAATGTAATTTAATTTTCCAGATTGGAAGACTCATATAGACCCAAAAATAGCTGCACTCTTATACAGAAAAGAAATTCTCCGGCTACATGAGACAGGGAAGCCTCTTTCCATGTGTGTGGATCTAAGATCAAGTCCTGAAGAACAGGACAGGCAGCTAATCAACTTTTACAAGCAAAGAAACGTGGAGTGGGCATGTCCTGTTAAATGCCAGCTTCAAGGTACAGCCTAGAGAAGATAAAACTGTATGCAATAAAATATGCAGTTCATATAGTTTATTCATGTTCATGGCTTTAATTACTGTATCTTCATTGTTGTTTTAGGAGATGCTGCAATTGGTGATGGAGTTTCCAGGCATTTTTTTTCCACAGTTATGGAAAAACTGAAATATGGTTTCAGTTTGAACTTGGGTATGACGTTTTAATAGTTGCACTGCAAAATTATTTTTTTTAAATAATTTACCTAATACTGATTTGTAATTAACAGGCAACACTGGAGTTACTTGCATCTTTGAGGGAGAGCCAGACCACTTAGTGCCTTCGTCGTCACAGTTCCTTATTGAAAGTGATCTCTTCCTAGTAGCAGGGAGAATGCTAGGTCATTCATTTCTGCATGGTGGCCCATGTCTTGCAGGGCTCAGCAGAGCTTTTGTTCATGTTCTGCTTCATGGTTCTCAGGACACGGCCACTATACAATTGGAAGATTGCCCAGATGTTGACATACGAGAGACCATCAACTTGGTATGTTTATATTTGTCAAGACTTGGTCTAATTTTTAAAATGTTTAGAACTATTTGGAATTTGTTGCTGTTGTTTTGTTTTTTTTTTAGCTCGGTGGACAGTCTCCATTGAATGAGGATGAGTATAGCAAAGTCCTGGAACTTTGTTTGTCTTGGGATCTTCCTGGTCCAACAGATGAAAATAGAAGGTGGCTTTATGAACGTCTGTTGTCACACGCGGTAATTAAAATGTATATTTAATGTCTGTGACAATGGAAAGTGGCCATATTTTTGTATACATTTCAGTAATATTTTGCAACTGATTTTTCTTAAATACTTGATGCATTTGAATCATGCCTGTAATGGCTTGCTAAGAATATATACAACAGTTTTAAATTAGTTCACTGTAAAGTACTTTGAGGCAGCAGGTCATAATTGATGTTGTGCCAAACTTGGTGTTTGTATTTGTGATTTTGATTATTGGATGTTTCTTCCACTTTTAATTTTTACATTTTTAGTTTCCATTTATTTTATTCATTTGTAATGTACTGTAAATTTCTTTTAGGTTAATGGAAGAACACGCCAAATCAAACAAATTAAACGAGGGCTGAAAGACACTTTTGTTTGGCGTCTTCTAACTGAGAGGAAGGATGTGGTATTCTTCCCAAAAGAATCAGAGGACTTGTTCACCTCTGAGGTAAGGCTTCCTTTTGGTTTAGAGAACTACATATGCCATTCCCCTTACAGATAATAAGTTCTTTTGATAGTCGCCTGGCACACAAAATGAAAGGAAGAAGAAACAAGCACTTAAAGCTTATTTTATTGGCAAAAACAACATAACTAATTATAACTTGTCATTCTGTGACTTTAGATGCTGCTTTCCCATATTTCCTGGCCTACAGAGAGTGACAATGAAGATGACGAATACTCAGCTGATACAAAGGAACGGATCACAGGGTATTTAAGGCAATTCATTGAGACAGGTATGTACTTCATAGTTTGAACACAATTGTTTGTTTTTTTTAATATATAAAATTTATGCATTTGTCCAAATAATGGAAAAGAATGAGATCAAAAGTGTTCATACTTAAAAAGGGAACAAAGTAATTAATACTGCTTGGAACAGCAGTTTACAGGTATTGCAGATGAATTAGAAGCTGACCAAACATTTAGTTCATAAGTGTTTTGAACTTTTATACATTTTTATGCATTATGTCCTGTTTTTAAGGGATAGTTCACACAAAAATGAAAGTTGTCATTTACCCACCTTCAAGTTGTTCTTAGTTTTTTTTTTTGTCTTGAGTTGAACACAAGAGGATATGGTATGGGTATCCAATATCATTAACACTAATATGATTCATTAGTTAACTTAAGTTAATTTATTTTTACCATTTATTCATCTTCAAGTTAATTTCGACATTTAGAAAAGCATTAGTAAAATCAAAATTATGCTTGTAAACATTAGTTAATTCACTGTGAATTAACATGAACAACTGTATTTTAATTAAATAACATTACCAAAGATTAATAAATACTCTAATAAATGTATTGTTCAATTGTGTTAGATAATACATTAACATTAACAGAACCTTATTGTAGTGTTTCCAAATCACCCCCCATTGACCTAGATGGTAGCTGTTTAGTTACCTCCTTTGCTCAAAAAGTCTTTGTTCAACAGAAGAAATCTTCATCCATGTTTACAAAAAAAAAATGGGGATGAGAAAATGACAATTAGCATTTTTGGATGAACTTGCTTTTAAATCTGTGGAGTTTGGATGTATGAATGCAGGACCCGTGTTCCCTACCCCTGATTTAGAAAAAAAGTCATAACAGTTTGAAATTTTCTCACCCTTAAACAATGAGACAATAATAATCATTGTATTGCTGCTTCTATAACTTTTAAACAATTTCTGTTATTTCAGCATCTGCCAAGGACCTAAAAAACCTTCTGAAGTTCTGGGTGGGATGGGAGCGGATGGAGGCAAATATGGCTGTGGAAATTGTGAAAAGTGATCTCCCAAAATCCTCTACCTGCTTCTGTGTTCTTCGGCTACCAGGGCACTACAACGATTTCCAGTCCTTCACAAATGACTTGATGATGTGCATTGGTACTTGCAAGTATGGTTTTGGTCATGTGTAATTTTTGGACAAGTATGTTACACATTGTTTTATGAGATGCTGTTAAAGATCTCAAGTTCTGTACTTTGTTAAAATCCAGCTTTCAAGCTTGATTGTGTACATTAGGCATAATATGTTTGTGCCTTTATCTTTTGAGATTATGCTATAAGATAATAGTTCCATGTTTAAGTAATGGGCTGATGTTTTATATATACAGCCACTTTGTAAGCTTACATTGTTACACAATGCATTGTTCAAGCATGGGTTTAGTAATGTCAGAATCTGCAGAATATTTCAAAGTACTTTAAAATAAAGTATTTGTATTTCAAAGATTTGGATAAATTCAGTGCATGATCTACTGTGCATGTTCATTAACTACAAGATGTGAAATAATAAAGAAACCTGATGGTAATAATTTGTAGTTATTTATTCTGATATTTTATAGCATTGTCATCTCCAGTTAGTATTACTTAATTGCTAATGATAGAAGTCAAAGATGAAAATCACAATTATTACATAAGAATTGATTGGCAAAAATGAAGTGCATCTAGACATATGTCCCAGCCAAAAGTCTGTGAAGGTCCTTTGGGGTCTACAGTTTCTCTGAGCACTTCCAATTGCTCATCAGTCAGGGGACATTCCGTTGGAGGTACAACGATGCTGGAATGTCCATCAACACTCAGGCCACTACTCTCCCAGTCTATGTGGGGTATGCTCAATCCCTAAAAACAGCAATATAGTGCATTTAATGTCACAAAATCCCACATATAGTTCTGAAAAGAACAAACTGCATAAAATATCTATTCAGTTGTTTTATACTGCCAAATTCTATTGAACGTACCTCTATGTCAGGTTCCGGTACGGGACTGCGGATGCTTCCCATCACCCACAACTGGTTAGGAGTCATACAACCCTCTGTGCGTATTGTGTGATTGTCCCAAGTGTTTCGGAAAAGATTGAGATCATCTTGAAGCCATGGAAGAAATACATAGTGGCAGCAGAACAGGTGAGTAAGGTCTGAAATGTCAAGGTGGCCACCTTCTTCCAAACCATGTAAAACATCGTAGTAAACATTTGTTACTGATGTCCAGACATCTCTCCACAGCCTCTCAATACTGAAGAGAAAAGAAAATGTCATTTAAATATATCCTTAACATATTCTTACATAGCAATAACAGTAAAACTCATTCAACAAAAATGTATAAAAACTTCAAAGATTTAAAACAGAGAAAAATTTCAACTTGCCGCTGATTGTGGATGCTCTTTCCAGATATGAAGCTGCCCCTTTCGGTTCCACGAACAGTAAACATAAGGCGAGCCACATCCACATTCTCGACCCCCTGATCACCTCGTACCCTAAAAAACATGGCTGTTAAAGGACAGCACTTCAAAAACTTTTCGAAAAAAATTAAGCTGCTCTGTTATCAGTTCATATAAAATTCAAATATAGTAAATGTGCAAAAAGACAAAAAAAAAAACAACAAAAAACTTCAGATTAAGTATACATCTGATGTAATGAATTTATGCTGGGTAACTGGGTACTCAGAAGCCAGGTAAACACAGACTGAATAATAGATTTTTGATGAGTGTGCTAAATTGTATGCTATGGATGCTTGTTTGCACCACTAAATAAAAAATAATATTTTTTAAATTCTAACATTACAACAGCAATTGTGAATTTTTAATCTCGCAATTCTGAGAATAAATGTACATTGTGAGATAAGAAGTAGCGATTTTGATTTCCATAGAATTCTGAGATAAAACTCACAATTAACTTTTATATTTTCATTCCATGGTGGCAACAAGTTTCCATAGTATGCTGCAGTGGGAAGAGTATGAAGTAGAAAAAAGGAGTAGTACTGCAGTAGTACCAGATTCAATAGAAAGGTTAAGGAGCAAACTCTGCAGCAAATACTGTTATTTGTTAAAACACTGAATAGTAATGCAAACATTGATTTTGTGTCATTATGCAGAAAAGCTTATTAAAAGGTTAATGCCAGTAAACTAGTCATGTAATTTACTTAATGTAAAAATAACCAAAAAAATCGGACAAAATTTGACATTCAGTTCTAACTGAAATGTACCTGAGAGAAAAGCCAAATGTCTCAACCGCTTCTTGAAAAAAATCCAAGGTAGTTGCTGCGAGGTTATTAGTGGCAGCACTAAGGTACATTATCTGTTAAGAGAGAAATAACTATGTAAAAAAATGACAGAATATACATTATGAGTCTAAACTTAGTGAACTACCTTTCGTGAAAAGCCATCCACACCCCCAAAGATGACTATATTGTAGCTAAATCAAGAACAAGAATACAATTTTTTTTAAAAGCCCACATATCATTTTTAGAAGAACTGCAATATGCAATAACTGAATGAACAAACATGTCAAACTTACCGAATCAACTTATGATTTGTGTCAATGTGCATTATTGACCTAGGACTGGAGACTGAATAGGTCCTTCGTACCACACAGCCCATCTGTGTCATTTGGGACAGGACTCCAACTGTATCAACCCGGTGCAATGAAGCCCTGACCCGTTTAAACTTCACTAGGTGTCCTCTTGCCTTTAGAGCTCCTCTCATCATTCTGTATCCGCAATGAGGCATGTGTTGTTGTACTTCTTTTACACAATCATCTAATTCTTCATCTGTGAGACTGCTATATCGTGCCCGAACAGAGAGGTTACATTCACACATTCGTCTAAATACTGTGCGTGTGCTTACTCCAATCATGCTAGCAATGGTTGGAACAGAACAGTTCATGTCCAGAAGATTGTTGATGTAATCTGGTGAGATTACAAGACGTGGCCGTCCCATTGACCCTGACTCCTGAAGAACATTAATAGGAGTGTGTGTCTCCTCGTTTGACAGGTTGAGCTGAATTAGTCTAAGCAGTTCTGTGATCCCATCCATGATGTCCCGTGGGATGGTAACTGAATTGGAAACAGCACACTGTAAACCCGGATTTTGTATCTAATTAAACCATTTAATTACAATTGAACACAATATTTAAGTTTTACTGCATTGCTTATAAAATATAAGTAGATTCTACTAATTTGTAGACATATTTGAACCTGTGAATAAACTTAAGTTAAATTAACTCGTATTATGAAATTTATCTCCTGACCACGCCTCCTCCACCGGTGCTGCGAGTAACAGCGCCATTTTGTCACTGTGATTGTGTATGAATTTAAGCTGTGGATGAATGTGGAAATTTAGATTTAGATAGTTCTATTGGCATTGTTTTCCGCCATTTATCTTTTATCACGTCCCTCGAGAAACTCTTTGTGATCGGCAAAAGGTGTTGTTCGTCTAAACGACGGGACATTTCTCATCCGTTGATAGCTAGTGTTCTCACTCGCCTGCGCTTGAACCCCTGACTGGCGAGTTCGACTAACATTTTTTGCCTTTTTCTTTCAATGATTTCTTTTTCACTCGAGGAGCTGTTGTTTGTGAGGAGTGTAAATTTAGTTTTACTCATACAGTAGCCGCGATTCCAGCCGAGGAGCGACAAAGGTGGAGCTAATATGGTGAGTGCAGTACGTTAATGTACCACGTTTAATTTAGACATGGCTATTGTTTGAAAGCGTAAGTTTTCGTTAATTAGCGGTATAAATACAAAGGCGGATGAATATACTTTTGTTCTATCTAGGTTCAGAGTCCTCTTAACGACTATCTTGTTTTGGAAGAAAGAAGAAATGGAAGAGATGCTTTGAAAGTGTAAGTATGATCCTAATAACTGATAAGAGAGCACTGCTATTTACACATTTTCCTCCTGGTTTCACAGACAAGGCTTAAGGCAAGTCTCAGAATAAAATAACATGTTTAATAACATGACAAGGAGTCTTTACTGAAAATACCTTGTAATGACATATTTTAAAATATGTCAGTGCCATTTTTCTTTTCTCAAGATGCACACCAGTAAAGTTTTTAAGGTGTTTTTATAAAAGCTATTTAAGTATCTTAATTTAACTAAGGCCTAGTCCTGGCTTAAGCTAAGCCCTGTCTGTGAAGCCCTGTCTGTGAAACCCTGTCTCTTTGTTCAAACATGGAAATTATTCAAGAACGAAACAATTTCCTTGTTCACATTTATGCCACCTTCACACCAAAGTTCAAGATCAACTGTATGTCGTGGGTTAACTGAGACCTGTTCTGAGGATGATCACTTTGACTAGCACAGTGTGTGTCAGAAGATTATTCATAATGATGATGGTGTGAGTCTGTCCTGCACTCATTCCTGTTGTTTACAAGCTTTCCTGAATAACACCGATCTTCCTGACCATATGCCAGTAGTGTTTGTATGTGGATTTTACTTTAAATATTCTGTAGATGTACAATTAAACGTAAACCCTAAAGTCTAATTACCATCTGTAAACTGGAAATTTTCTGAGAGCTGTACCACCTAACCACTGTATCTGACTGCTCCAGATTAATTCAGGCATTGATAGTGTTGCCATAGAAAAGCGCAATTCCCAGTCTATTGACATAAACAGCTCACAAGCTGAACATCACAATGTTGTCCTCTCAGAATTAAAGTAATTATGACATGGTGTGAAGGCAGCATATGACTTTGAGTATTTAACAACAGCATTGTCTAACTGACTTGATAATGTATTTGTCGTTCTGTTTCTTCCTCTGTTAGGAGGCAGCTGACAAGACAGACTTCAGTAAGAATCCTCAGCGTTGATCAAGAAAGTTCACAGCTCACCTCATCTAGAGTGGGAATCATCTTGGAAGAAAGCTTGGTAATGGATGAACTGACCAATCTCAGGCCTTCTATGTCCATTGTTTTCAGACTGATTTCCCTGCCTACACCTGGACTATCCTAAGTGTATGAAAAGTATTTTATATTTTTTGTCGGGAAAAGGTGAGCTGACACCTAAAATTCAGTATTGCCAGTAGTGTGAACTCAGAGTGTGGAAAAAACATATAGTTTTGATGCTGTTTGTTGCGATTCTGAGGAAAACTTGTTTGTGTGCTTAACGATAAGTTAATTTGTTGAACTAGTATCTTTTTGAACTTTTTTTTTTCTCCCATGTTTTATGGTGAAATGTTTTCAGGATATGAAAAAATGGTTTTGTTGTGTTTTCAATTGAATATTTGTAATTGAATTTATTTAAAATAAAAGGGAAAATTGCATTAATGTTCCTTTATTTGTTTGCTTTTTTCTTAATTTTCTAGGTTAACAAATTGGAAAAATAAAACATTTGATATAGATTTAACTTGGAAATTAGTATATTTGACTTAAATATAATAGTTATAATAATTGCAAATGAAATGATGTTACAAAACATTTTAAGTTAAATGAAATGACCTTTGTAATTCATATTACAAAACATTTTAAGTTAAATAAACTTTACATTACTTAAATTTTTTAGGGCAACCAGTTTCCTCCAATTTTTTAAGTAAATTCAACTTATCCGGGTTTAGAGTGCACTTAAAAAGACCAATTCTTGTGAGCAGATAAACTCTAGGTAGTCCATGTCAAGGGGCAGGCGTCCAACAGCATTTTCCAAACGTAAACGAAGTCTTTCCAAAATATAATCCAAAAGCAATTGCTAAAGAGAAATATATAACAAGGAGTGTTAAATACCTAACTTTTGCTGACAAGATAAACAAAAGTTAAATAACAGGGCTGGTCAATTACGTCAAAAATAATAATAGTTATTATGTTGGTCAATATTATAAATCACGATTATTTAACATAATTGGGCCATATTTACCAAAACTACGGTGGCCAAGAGACCTCAAAAACAAAACATCTGCAAATTAGGAAAACAACTTCATCAATTCAAAACACATACGCTGCAAATGCTCACAGCACAACCAAATAAATAAACACACTGTAAAAAAAATTCTTTATTTGTTTGTGTTGTGAGCATTTGCAGCACTTGCTGTCAAACTGATGAACATGTTTTCTTGATGTTTTTTTTTCTATTTGCATGTGTATTCTGATGTTACAGCTCGTTGAGCGCTCTAGGCCACCATACAAAACTTTAAATGAATTATTTACTTAGAGTTAGTCTTCAGCTGAGATGTTCCTGTGATAAAGAACTAGGGCTGCAACGATTAATCGCTCCATCACGTGCGTTCAGCTGGAGCGGCAAGTAATACACAGAGCCGTAAAGCACTGACAAGCTACGCCAAAATCGCGATTCGATTTTGCGCGCGATTTTGGCGTAGCTTGTCAGTGCTTTATGGCTCTGTGTATTACTTGCCACTCCAGCTGAACGCACGTGATGGCGCTTTACTACTAATCAAAGTACCGGCTTCATTGACTAAACGCGCATCACGACATCGTGCGATTATCGTTGCAGCCCTATAAAGAACGCAGCACGATGTGCATCAGCAGATGTCGCTGTTTTAATGTTATAAATGTCTTTTTTAAAATTTTTGTTAGCATAACTGCTGCATAAACATAAATTTTATACTTTACAATATTTTTAAAATATGCTAATATTTTAATAAAAACTAATATGTATAAAACTTGTAACATTTATAAAAAATGTTTTAATTTTATGCAATGCATCAGTCCTTTAACGAATCTGCTGATGCACATTATCTTCACACAGGAAGATAATGAGGAAATTACATCGCTCCCTTTGACAAGTGCATTCCGAACGACTAAACAATGGCACGCACCTGCTCTGCTCACTCAAGTCTCCACTAAAAAGAAGCTAAGGATGATCACTTGGATGATTTAGAAAATGAACACGTATCATACGATACGTGATACGTGAATCGTTACACCCCTAATAAACACACACACTGTTTTATTTGTTGCACCTCACATTTCTGTGCCGTCATGACATAGCTTGTCGTTACTGGATGTTCTTGTGTGTATTCAAGCCATTTTCCCATAGTGAATATTTAAAAAAAAATGTTAAGACCACACATTTATTTCTATTGATTCACTTTGTATACCTTTGACGCATGTTGTCTACTACAGTGGACATTTATGTAACTCCCTCAAAATATAATATATTGACAAAAAAGGCATGATTTTTCACTTGTTTAAAAGTAAAAACAAACATGCAATTTTTTTTACTTTGTTAGTTCATGCGCCACAGGCACCCAGTAAAAGCAGTCACTTTACGAGCCGCACGGATCCAATTTACTGTTACACATGTATTTTCATTCTTTTATTATTGTTAATATATTACATAACTAATGAGGATTTATGTGAATAATAACTAAGTTGCTCATTTTGACACATTTTGCGTGCATTTGACCGTTTAGGCGCGCAGTTTACACGATTTTACCGATTTGCACGTGAAATTGGTCTTTTATGGAGGAGTAAAAGGACACCAGTAGAAAGGGGGCAGAGAGTGTTTTGCTAATTGCACAGCCCTAAAATAACATCCTACAGCAAACACTGCGTGCGCCGATGATCAACTCACCGCTTGGTCTGAAGTTAATCCGTGTGTTTTTTGTATGACAGAAAACGAAACAATTGAACACCTTTTTTTCTCTTGTTCAGTCACAATGGGGTTTTGGAAGGATGTATATCGATGGTTAAAAATTGGGATCAACAACTCTTTGTTTAACAAATTTCAAGTGATAATATATATGGATGGTCTGTCAAAAAAGGTATCTAAAATGGTGAACATTATTTTCATTATGGGGAAATATCATATACATAAGAATAAGTGGAATAATAGCAAGCCCAACATAAACTGTTTTAAGAATGAAATAAAAAATTATATAGCATCTCTAAAGGTGTTATCGGAAGATAACCAGTCCATAAGTGAGTTATATGAAACAATGTCAGAGTCTCTTGCTCCTTGAGGTTTTTTTTTACAGTCCTATGTTCTTAAAAATGCTTGAAGCACTATGTTGTTTTGTCAGCCCCTGTATAATAATTTTATTTATTTATTTATTTATTGTTTTGTTTTATAATTATTTTAATCTATCTTATTTTGTCGATATGGTGTGAGTTGGTACTGTTTTAAATGCGAGCACATGTTTTTTCCTCAAACGAGTTCTTGATGTAAATTTCAGTTCAAGTTTATCTGACATATTGTAAATTGAAAATAAAGCTTTTGAGAAAAAAAAACTCACCGCTTGGTCCATCTTGGCACATATCCGCTTTGCACAGGCCTGTTGATGAAGCCGTTTACAGCCGCTATCACCACCTGCTGGTGAGGACGTCTAACAGCAGATGGCGATCTTCTACCGGTACTCTACTGCTTTTCCTGCAGTTCCCGGATGTGCGCTGCTAAGAGCTGTCGAATTTGAACCACTGAATTTTCGGAAACGAATTTGTAAAGTGAAATAAAATTAACCGAAAATTGTCTGACGAATGTTATTGTTGGAATTATTAAACAAACTGAATATTTTGGAAATGGACTTTGTGAGGTGAATATTAATTATTGAATTTTTAACAATGAAAAAGTTGGTGAAATGTTTCCGATTGAAATATTCACTACTTAAATATACAACCATGTTAAAATGCAGCGCACAAAAATGCAACCCCTGAAAATACAATGCATTAAAATGTAAGCACTGTTAATTGCAATGCATTTTTTTTCCCAGTTGTGTAATTCAACAAGCTTTTTATTTCAAATACTTTTGGCATTATTTTTGTTCCATACTATACAACTATATACACAGCTATTGTAACGCCACGCCAGCAGAGGGAGCCCTCACCCATTGACTGACTGTTACCGCTCCCTCTGCTGCTTCTCTGGTTACTTCCTGTTTGGCATTTAAGGAGGCCTATACCAAACAGGCCTTTGTGAAGTATTGTTTTGCCTGTGCGGACTCTACCAAGCGTTTTCCCTGATTTCCTTGCCTTGTTTTTGTGATTTCCACAGTTTCGTTTTATAGTCATCGTTTTGCCTTGTTTTTCTGCCATAGTTTTGTTCTAGTTTCATTGCCCTGTTTATTTTACTACTTTGGACTGCTCACTTGGATTTTGACTTTTTGCCTGTTTATTTGGATTTTGCTTTTGCTTGCCTACGTTTTACTGTTTGTTTGGAGATCGACCCTGCCTGTCTTGACTACGATCTGTTTAATAAAGCTCGCATTTGGATCTGTCACGCTTCCTAAGAGTCCCGTTACAGCTACATACAAGGATAACTAAAAAATTAAATTTAGTCTTTAAACCATTTGTAAGAAAACAGTATCAATTGTATTAATTTAAGCAATTATCAATCAATTATTATATTAATTTAATAACATCTACATGTATCAATAGCTTGTTGTTGATCCACCGTTTCACAACTGTGTGTTTGCGGTATAAAAAATTTTATTTTCGCATTGTCAGTTTTTGTTCAGACTAGATATACTTATGAAACATGCACATTTATTCTTTGCCAGCAGGTGGCACTTTTAAGACCTCTTGGAATCATAATTAAGACTTTCTTGTACCATTTAAGACCTTTTATGGCCTTAATTTTAATACATCTAAATGTAACATTTTCTAAGGACCCGCAAAAACCCTGTAATAAATAAAAATGTTTATATTCACAGTGAATTTATTAACCCTGTAGAGCCTGTGCCATAGTTGATGCAAATATTTCTGATCAAAAGTTTGCTAAAAATGTGTCCATTATCCAAACAGCATTAACAATAAAATAGTTTGTCTGAAGGTTAAATAAACTCTTCCATAATATCAGGTAGAGCTGGGCGACATGGCCAAAAAATGGTCACAATATTTTTTTTTTTTTCTCATATCAGTACATATGGATAATTATCATGATAAATGTCAAGTTTAAAGGCTGGTTTTTGCTACAGTGTGAAAGTTGTAAAAAATAGATGGTAAATTGTGGCTTTAAGCTATTCCTTTATTCCATTTCCTAACACTTCTTGTTTTTTGAATTCTTTATACACTTGCAGCACCTGTCATATGTATAGCTTATCAATCTCTGTCGGCAGTGAGGGATTCACATGTGATAAATGCAGGGAAATAGTTAGGCTGACAGAGAAGATTTCAGAACTAGAGACACGCATCCAAACTTTAATTGAGGATAGTAAGAACGTGAGGGCCTTAGATACGGCTTTGGATGCGACTAGCTCAGGGAGTCCCGTACATTGTTCGGTTCCAGTAACTTCACCTTTGGAGCAGGGCAACTGGGTGACTGTGAGACGGCATAATCGCGGCTCAAAACACCGCTCTTCCGTTCCGATCAGAACATCAAACAGGTGCTCCCCACTCAGTAAGGCACCCACTGAGAAACCTGATCAAAGTGCTCTGGTTATTGGCGATTCTATTGTATGGAACGTGAAAATAGAGACACCAGCCACCATAGTCCAATGTTTACCGGGAGCCAGAGCGCCTGACATCTTGGCAAATTTAAAAGTGCTGGCTAATGCTAAATGTAAATTCAGTAAGATCGTTATTCACGTCGGCACAAATGATGTTCGACTTCGCCAGTCGGAGATCACTAAAAATAATGTTAAAGAGGTGTGTGAACTTGCAAGTATGATGTCAGAAATGTAATTTGCTCTGGCCCCCTCCCTGCGTATCGTGGTGACGAGATACATAGCAGACTGTCGTCACTAAATGGCTGGATGTCTAAGATGATTACATTATCTTAAACGAGTCTTCCCCTCATGATTACTGTTATAAACATGAGCCACGTCTAAAAGATAAAGGGGGAGGTGTTTCTACAATTTATAGCAATATTTTCAGTGTTTCTCAGAGAGCGGGCTTCAAGTATAACTTGTTTGAAGTAATGGTGCTTCATGTAACATTATCCAGAGAAACAAGTGTTAATGATAAATCCCCCATGACGTTTGTACTTGCTACTGTATACAGGCCACCAGGGCACCATACAGATTTCATATAGAAAACCCTATCATATAGAAAAGCGTTAAAATCGGCAAGATCTGATTACTTTTCGACTCTTTTAGAAGATAACAAACATAACCCTAGGTATTTATTCAATACAGTGGCTAAGTTAACAAAAAATAAAGAACCAACAGGCACTGACTATGCCCCTCAGCATAGCAGTAATGACTTCATGAACTACTTAATTTCCAAGATCAATACTATTAGAGACAAAATTGTCACCATGCAGCCATTAATTACAGTATTGCATCAGATCTCCTGGGGAACAATTCAACTCATTCTCTACTATAGGTCAGGAAGAATTGTATAAACTTGTTAAATCATCTAAACCAACAACTTGTATGCTAGACCCTATTCCATCTAGGCTACTAAAAGACTTGCTTCCAGATCTCATAGATCCTCTGCTGAATATTATTAATTCATCACTGTCATTAGGATATGTCCCCAAAACCTTCAAACTGGCTGCTATTAAGCCTCTCATTAAAAAAAACACAACTTGACCCCAACAAATTAATTAATTACAGACCTATCTCGAATCTCCCATTTCTGTCAAAGATATTAGAAAAGGTTGTATCTTCCTTCCTACAGAAAAATTATATCTGTGAGGATTTCCAGTCAGGTTTTAGACCGTACCATAGTACTGAGACTGCTCTTATTAGAGTTACAAATGATCTACTCTTGTCATTCGATCGGGGTTGTATCTCTCTGTTAGTGCTACTGGATCTTAGTGCTGCGTTCGATTATGGTCGACTACAACATTCTCTTGAACAGACTTGAAAATTATGTTGGCATTAGTGGTAGTGCATTGGCATGGTTCAAATCATACTTATCTGACCGCCATCAATTCGTGGCAGTGAATGAAGAGGTATCATATCGGTCACAAGTGCAGTATGGAGTACCACAAGGCTCAGTGCTAGGGCCATTACTTTTTATGCTTTACATGTTACCCTTGGTGATATCATCAGGAAACATGGTGTTAGCTTTCACTGTTATGCTGATGATACTCTATATTTCTTCGAGGCCCCGGCGAAACATACCAATTTGAAAACGGATTGTGTAGCTGAGTTAAAAAATTAGATGACAAGTAATTTCTTACTGCTAAATTCTGAAAAAAACAGAGGTGTTAATTATTGGACCTAAAACCTCAGCGCGTAATAACCTACAACACTGTCTAATACTTGATGGCTGTTCTGTCAATTCTTCGTCATTAGTTAGGAACCTAGGTGTGCTATTTGATGGCAGTCTTTCCTTTGAAAACCACATCTCTAGTATTTGCAAACTGCATTTTTCCATCTCAAAAATATATCTAAATTACGACCTATGCTCTCAATGTCAAATGCTGAAACATTAATTCATGTGTTTATGACCTCAAGGTTAGATTATTGTAATGCTTTATTGGGTGGTTGTTCTGCTCGCTTAATTAATTACACTGCACTGGCTCCCTATTAAACATTGTATAGATTTTAAAATCTTGCTAATTACTTATAAATCCCTGAATGGTTTAGCTTCTCAGTACCTGAGCGAGCTCTTATAGCATTATAGTCGCTCACGTCCACTGCGTTCTCAAAACTCTGGCAATCAACTGTGGACAGCAGATCATTTTCTTATCTACTCTTGTCATCCAATCGGGTAAATTGTTCCAGCGCCCAAACTCTGGAACAATCTACCCAACACTGTTCAGGACACAGACACACTCTGTCAGTTTAAATCTAGATTAAAGACCCATCTCTTTAACCTTGCTTACACATAACACATCAACATATTCTTATAATTAAAATCCGTTAAAGGATTGTTAGGCTGCACTAATTAGGTCAACCAGAACCGGGAACACTTCCCATAACACCCGATGTACTCAGTGCATCGTCAGAAGAATGGCATCTATGCTAATATTAGTCTGTTTCTTTCTTATTCCGAGGTCACCTTAACCACCAGATCCAGTCCGTATCCAGATCAGATGGTCACTGCAGCCCCCCGGATCCAGTCTGTACCCAGCCCAGACGGTGGATCAGCACCTAGAGACGACCTCTACAGCACTGAATGTCAGCGGAGACCACATCGACTAGATGAGCCCCAGAGACGGATCCACAGTGAAGACCTCGTCACCTAGACCATTTGTCACCGATGGAGTTTTGGTTCCTTGCCGCTGTCACCTCTGGCTTGCTTAGTTGGGGACACTTTCTCTTCACACGATATTGTATTTTATTTTGTTGTATTGATTAACTACCTTTACCTGAAAATTGAGTGTTTATTGTTGCCCTTTTGCATTGTTGATTTACTATTTCCTATTTAATACTGTACAGCCGCCTTGTCACAATTCTGTATTGTTAAAGGCGGTATATAAATAAAGGTGACCTGACACTTTTTCTAGTCATTTTTCCTTAACAAAATAAATATCCTAATAAAAAAATAATAATTTCTTAGTTCTGCATGTTTTAATGAGTAATATTGTTTCAAACCAAGAAACAGGTTTATGGTTCCTGATGAGATTAATAATATTATAAATACACATTTGATAGTAGCTTGAGTTCGGATGCAGATGTAGGTTTATGTTAATTACCAAAATCAGTAGTATCTGTAAAAATATATGGTAAAATGTAATTAGAGTGCTTGAGTGTTTTTTTTTTAATTAACCATTGCTCTTCCATAGTATCATCCATAGATCATGATAATAATGGAATTGTAAAGGGACATTAATTTGCAAGGCAGAATCAGAATCAAAACTCATGTAATTTGTGCACAAGAGTTTTATTAACAAAGGACTAACACATAACTAATATAAACAAACAAACAAACATGAAATCACTCATACATGGGGGAAGGGTCAGTGAGAAGCAATTAGAGAGAGACAAGGAAATGAAGCTATGAAAAGTGTCAGTTAACCACCTGAGCAAAACCATCAGTGCTGTCTACAGCTTATACTAAACCTCTGTTTTGTTTAGTTAAATGTACGATACTTGCATTGCCTTGGTCATTGAACAAGTGTCCGAAAGCAGTCTCTGGTGAAAGTCTTGATGGTTGGTTTTGGAATCGCGATCACGTTCTTCCCGGTCTGAAGAGTGATGAACTCCAAAGATGTTCTGACTCGATGGTGACTGGGAGTTTCTTCCCATGTAAAAAGTAAAGAAGAACCAAGAGCTGAGAGGGACCCAGCTGAAGTCCTGTGATCTTTGGGGAATGGAAAGACAAGGCTTCCCACTTAGGGGAGTCCTGAAGAGTTCTAGCTCATCTTCTTAGGTTCTAAAAGAACCCCTGGCTGACTGAGGCGAGTCATGAAGATAAATTCAGGGTGGGTTCTGTTTGTCAGTGTTGTTTCATCTGGCTTTAAACAGAGTCATTTGAGTTCTTCACTGAATTCAAGTGATTTGCACTGGATCTCACAGCGCTGTTTAGTGACCAAGTCTCATCACTAGGACATCTAGGCATAAAAACAGTTTTTTCCCCTACGCCATCTCCATCTTAAACAGCTAAAACATGAATCATTACCTGTGTTCTGCAATTCATTTCTGTAATTTTTCTCCATCTCTAATTATTGCCTCTTTCTCTAGTATTATGATGTAAATACATATATCCAGCCCTACTGTCAGGCATTACATGGTTCAGTTCCTGAGTTTCAGAGTCTAACGGTGACACTTCATGGATTACTGTTGCAGGGTTTGAACATTCTGCCTTTAACCACAAAGCTTTGTTTGGCAAATAAATAAAAACAATGTGGACAGTGAAATATTTCAGTTCTCAAGGATTCCTGCTGTAACGTTCAGTTTAAAGCAGGGTGCCCAGACTCGGCCCTGAGGGCCGGTGTCTCTAATTAGACTCCAATTAGATACACCTAAACTGGCTAGGCATACTAGAAACGTTCTGGCAGGTGTTCTGAGGCAAGTTGGAGTTAAACTCTGCAGGAGACTGGCCCTCCAGGACCAAGTTTGGCCACCCCTGGTTTAAAGTAATGCTGCAGTGTCATGCAAGTAGTGTAGGTAGTGTCGTCAAGATGCCAAGGTAAAACAATATTATTGGTACCAACTACTGAAATCTCTACTGAAATCTTATGACATTGTGTCTGTAAATAGGAATCCTCCAATGTTTACTTTGGAGAAAAAAAAAAGTATGTTACACTGACATCTCAATGGCAGCATCCGTCTGATTAGGGGACATCCCATTAGGATGCTTCTCCAAAAATGTGTCAGTCTGATTAGGAAGCCTGTGAAAACAGATTCACAGAGTGTAAAAGAAACAAACTGGATTAATGTTCCAGTTAAACAAACACAAAATACTACAGAATGTTTTTATTTAAAATACAATAGAACTTGTGAAATATTATTACAATTTAAAACAATGGTTTTCTATGTGAATATATTGTAAAATATAATAATTATGTTCCTGTGATGCAAAACTGAATTTAT
Organism: Labeo catla; assembly: GCA_012976165.1. Classification (NCBI taxonomy): domain Eukaryota; kingdom Metazoa; phylum Chordata; class Actinopteri; order Cypriniformes; family Cyprinidae; genus Labeo; species Labeo catla. The sequence continues at coordinate 104,334 of VONZ01001306.1, read as the reverse complement.
CATCATCATTACTCCAGTCTTCAGTGTCACATGATCCTTCAGAAACCATTGTAATATGCTGATTTGCTGCTCAAGAAATATTTATTATGAAATGATAAAAACTTGTGTGTGCATTTTTTCATGATTCTTTGATAGACATGTATCTGAAATGCAGAGCTTTTGTAACATTTTACACTACATTAAATAGTTCGAAGTATTTTTCCCCTTTATCTTAAGTCACTGCATTGTGTTAAAAACACATTAGTTAAATAAATACAAAGCTTTAAAACTATTTTCACACAATAAATCTCTTAATTTCAATCTTGTTAAACCATCTGTAAGTAATACTCACTATTTAGTTCCCCTTCTGGCACTTGTGATGGTAAATTGCAGCAGCAGCAACAGCAAACAGAAGAAGAAGAACAAGAGCACAAAAATGTTCTCTTGCTAATTCTGAAAAAGATGAGAACTCTCATATTATTTAAGAGTTACTGATAATAATATTCACATAGTGAATGCATTTTAAATAAAAAATAGTAAACTGCATTCTAAATTTTCATGGGAAATACTGACCAGTGACAGTAACATTGATACTCCTAATGATGCTGAATCTGCTGCTGCTGATCTGTAGTTTATAGAGTCCAGAGTCTGTGATTTTGGTGTTTGTGATGATCAGAGATCCATTCTGATTGTCCAGCTTTAGTCCAACTCTGAACGTCTCATCAACAACAGAATGAACATTTGTACTGGTATTTACAGCCTTGATTTCAGCAATACGAGTGTCATTAAAATACCATGTGATCAAATCATTTGTTTTTATTACACCAGGATTTAAAGTGACAGATTCTCCCTCCTTCACTGACTTTCTGTTCATTTCATCTCGTTCAGCAGCAGAAACATCTGGAACACAAACCGACATCTGAATTATGAACTAAAACTAACAGCTCGCCAAAATAAATTCTGGTTTGCAATCGTATTGTACTTATTAGTCATGTCAAATGAATTAATTCTACAATTTCACTTCAACAGCAAATGTTTTTAAAGCAGCATATGATCTAAATAATTTATATATAAATACAGATGCACAAAAAAGTCACTACTATAATAAACACATTAATGTGATTTTAACATACATAACCTTGTAACACTGTAATCTTTAAAACACTAAATGACTCACCACAGACAGTAATACTAAAGGTCTTTTCGATGTTACGGCTGGCGATCTGTAGTTTATAATCTCCAGCATCTGAGGTGTTGATGTTTAAGATCATAAGAGATCTGTCTTTCAGATTCAGTTTGTCTCTGAATCTCTGAGGACACCCAACATCTGTACAAATCTTACTCTGATCTCCGTTGATTTGAGCTATACGAATGTTATTAAAATACCATGTAATTCTGTCTTCTTGTTTTCTGTCAACATCAGTGTGTAGAATGACAGAATCTCCCTCCAGCACCGACACTTTGTCTGTATCATCACCAGAAACCCCTGGAGAAGAAGTGAACAGTTAATTACAAATAATATCTGGGGTAGTAGGACAAAAATATACAAATTGTATGTATATATATATATATATATATTCAAAAATAAAATATATTCTCTGAATTACTAATTAGCCATTTAAAACTCATCATTTCAGTGTCTGCATGTATAATTCAGTTTATACAGTTTGCTAGAATGTGAAAATTGTGAAACAAAAATCTGAAAAAAGTCAGTGGTGTGAAAATTATGGGGATTCATGTTTCTGTTATGGCAAATTTAGATATAGTCTAAAATGTTTTCTTTCATTAAGACAGACATGCTAATACGTTCATATTTAACGTAATTTATAGTCTATCTTTTGACGAAGGTCCAACTTTTTCCCTGTAGGCTACCGAAATTAAATAGCCTAACTTTTTTTCGCCTAACTTCATGACTAAAGCTATAAATATGCCTTTATTACTGTAACAGATAAAACATATATGAACATAATACGTCCCCTTAAATGTCTGGGGTCTTGCTATTAAATAATGGAAATCCATATATGATCTGTAATTAACTACCCTATTTATTTACGCACCCTCGGAAACTATGAAATATGCCATCCTAGCTACACTAATATAGCAAAAACAATACTTTATATAATTCAGTTGAGTGCAAAGTAATAGGCCTAAAAACTAATACTACAAATATGAAATTAGGTCACGTTCAGTTTTACCCGGTGATTGTAAAAGACTGTAACAAACGTCTTACCATGCATTCGAAATAGATAGTAACATCCTATCAAAACAGCAAGCATCTTCTTCATCACATTTATGCTGAAAACTAACGCAGACTGTATCGAATAAAATGGTGCACTGAAACGAAAGTAAAACAAAACAGCACTTAAACCTATTAAATTCAAGCACCGTGTCGGAGCTTTTGGTACTTTGCCATATATTTAGAATATATAAGGACTCGCTGACCCCCTAACTACAAATAAAAAAGGTTGCAAACACGTATTACGGAAACGTAAGTTGCCTACATGATGGTCGCTTTTTTATAAGCAACTCCCGCAGGAAGCTATCGGTCTTTTACACATTTCCGGGTTTCAGCAGTGGAAGTCGTCATAGTTGGGTTAACCCATTTGTGCCCACATTTTTCTGAATGGCTTCATGAATATAGTTGTGTTAATAGTGTCCTATGTGAACATGTTCCGCAATGTATTTTCCCCAGGTTTTTGTTTTTACCTTGAAAATCATATGTGAATGCGCGGCAACTAGATGCCGGTGTTGTGCCGAATTTCGAAGGCCTGCCAATTCGACTGCCATCCGCATGCACGCGCATGACGTCATTTGTTGATTATTGGAGCGGCCAGATAAATTTAATTATAAAAATTCAATTATTAAATGACGAATAAAATAAATATATATATTTTTTCTAATATTTCCAACCGAAGTTAGACCATAAAACGTTCAAGAAAGCGTTAAGAAAACCGATCAGAGGCTTCAGCAGTGTATGGTCTTATAGCCCTTTTTTCCAGAACGCAGTAGGCCTATGTGCAGTTCCGTGCTTAATTCGCAATTTTGCAGATATATTTTGGAAAATATGTACCGTGGTGAGATATAGGCTGTTATGTGGACTGCATGTAGAACAAGGTGTGGGTATGTTGGAATGCAGTGTTGGGGAATAGCTAGTTACATGTAACGAAATTACGTAATTTCATTATAAAATAAATGTAATCGTAATTAGTTACAGTTGCTGAGAAAAAAAATAGTAATTAAATTACAGTTACTTTTGAAAATGTTAATGATTACAATTTTTCAAACCCACACACACACACACCCGCATACATATTTAATTGACTTTATAAAATGCATTGACTGCTCTAAAATGAGACAATGTTACATAAGTTTAGGACACAGAATAGGAAATGCACTGAAAAGGCATTATTAGATTCCAGTGTCTCCTGTCAGAACTATGCAAACATTTGATTTCAAAACCAGTATCATAGCTATTAAACTGTTTCTTGTTATGATTTTAAATCTGTATTTATCCAATGGCATGGATGTCTGAGAGTGGTTGTAGCCTATGTGTGTACTAATTTGTGTGCATATAGTATTATAGTATTTTTTTTTTTTAGTATCAACCGTAAAAACAACATTTGTTTAAATTTATGGCTTTGATTTTGTAGCAGTTTTTGAGTTCAACATGTTTTCCCCCCACTTTTTAAACTTTTTTTTATTTTTCAACAAACATAGGTCTGTGCTCTAAAGCTCCAAAATTGTTATGACAGTTTTAACAGACAATTGTGTCCTCTAAGGACCTCAGAGTAACTTCTATAAGAGTAACTTTTCTTTATGCACAAGGGTTAAATTAGCACAGTCAATATGTCTTTGGATGGCATAAAAAGACAAACCTGATCCCAGTGTTGAAGGATTTGATGATTTTACAATACAAATTATACAGTGTAACATTTATTTCCACTGTGTAATTTCTATTAGTGTAATATAATCCAATGTGCAATCAATTCTGCTTATTTCTGATTTCTTATTTCTCATACAGCATATCAAATGCAATATCTATTCAACAACAATACATCGGCTGAAATTATGCAGCCCTCCAGCTCCACTGTACAGGTTCACAAGCACATCACATTCATGCTGGTGATTTCTAGCTATGGAGAGTGTTTGCTGAGAAGGCACAAAGACAAGAGCTTTCCAGTGGGACACCTGCCAAAATCTTATACATGAGATATGTCATGCTATGTGATTGATGAGATTGTGACTTAGGCTTCAAAGGTAGAAATCTCTATGGTCATAGAGGCTTCCTTGATTTGAATTATATAGTGATTTCAATATAGTTACAATATAAAATAAATAGTTTATATTTTAACGTTTTTCAAATATACTTTATTCCTGTAACACAAAGCTGAATTCTCAGCATCATTACTCCAGTCTTCAGAGTCACATGATCCTTCAGAAATCATTCTAATAAGATTTGCTGCTCAAGAAACATTTCTCATTATTATCAATGTTGATTGTGTCAAAATTGTGGCTTCCATCATTCTTTGAATAGAAATAGAAAATTCTATACTTAATAATTTCAATGTAACAGTATAACTGTTTTAACTGCCTTTTATGATCAATTCAATGTATCAAATATATTTTAATATAAACAAACATTTTACAAGAAATACTACATACTTTCTGCATGATGAATAATTTAGAGCTGTATTGTGTGTTGTTTGTTTGTTTACCTCTTCTTCATTTGGCATTTTATGGTGGTTGGCAAACAAACAATAGGTGCATTCCTGCCACCTACTGGGCTGGAGCACAGAACATTGATGCAAAGATGGTTAAAAAAATCTAATATCCTCTAAATTCTATTAAATAGACCTACTTTCTTTAAATGTCGTATTCGTGTATTATGCATTTTATGATTCAGCCCATTGCATAGCAGTGTTTTAAACATAAGGTTTGATTCCCAGACTAATGTCTGTTCTTTCTGTATGATGAATAATTTAGAACTGTGTGTCCATGTAATGACTGTATCTTCTCTTCTGTTCCCCAAATTCCGTCTATTACCACCAACATGATTTTGAATATAGTAAAGATGTCTTCTTCCCTTACTGTTCCAAAGTTGCTATTTTCACAGTTACATGTCTTTGCTATTTCTAATTCTAATCACAAATATTTTTATACACATTTCTTTTTGTTTGTTTGTTTCTGGAGTTCATTTCAGTCACACTGAAAAGCTAAAAGGCAGGGTATGCAAGGCTTCAATGATTCTTGAATCCAGTTTAAAATCTCTCCTGTGACTGCAACTTGACCTTTATTTATTTTTATTTTTTTATTTTTTTTGCTTTTTTTACACTGCAAAGCTGTTCTATGAGTGTATCAACTATGTGCTCATAACAGCAGGACAGAAAGACACTTTTCACCTACAAACTCAAACACACATCAAACAAATGGCCATTCTCATGCACAAACTGTTTGTCCACCCAACAGATCAAACCAAAGAAATCCAACCACAGCAGGTTTCAGTTTGACTCAGAAAATGAGATGCAAGTTTCAAACTGGCGATGCAAAACTGATTCAACAAAACCATCTTAAACAATTTATTTCATCATTAAATTCAGCTTGACTACTCTAAAAATAATGAAACACTTTTTGCAATCTTGTACATATTTAACTGATAATAAATGATAAAAATGTTTTTTTTTTTTTTTGATAAAATGTTCCCCACCATTAACAGTTAAAGCTACCTTAAGAAAAGTTTTGGCCTATATTATATATAACTGCACAGTGATTAATCGATTACCTTACACGCAGTGTGTGTGTGTGTGTGTGTGTGTGTGTGTGTGTACTGGGAGGATCAAACTCTGTCGGAGGAGGACTCACACAGAGAAACAGTTTGAGAGTTAGTAGCTCTTAGATCAGACAACAAACTGTTAAAGAAAATGTTTCATGCGCTTGTTTTGTTCTGTTTGTGCTGGTTGCATTCGACTGGTAAGTGATAAAAACATTCTTACAGCATAATTTCTTCCTATTTCAGAGTAATATAGCCACTGCAATGGTTCAGAAAAAATGATTTGAATTTGGTGTTTTTCCCATATAAACTGAGATACTGCTGTAAGATCTACTGTTTTTTTTCAGGTCTCTTTTCAGCCTGTTTAATGACCCAAACCCAAATGTATGACCCTATTAAAATGTAATTTCATTTGTAGTTTCACTCAGCTGTTAATTAACTTTACATGCCATATCACATATTTTGCTTTACAAGATATCACTTTCAAAGAGCATTAAAGACAAATTACTCCTACATGGCAACTTTTGTTTTAATATTACAAAATGTACAAACTGGCAACAAATCTGTTCTTGTTTGTTTTCTGCAGGTGTGATCGCTGCCAAGACTAATAAAACACAGTCAGTGATGGAGGGAGATTCTGTTACTCTACACACGGATGTTACAGAAATACAAGATGATGATGAAACATTATGGAATCTGGAACTGGCTGCTCTGATAGCTCAAATAAACAAAACTATAAGTCTTCTTCACAAGTAATGATGGGAAATTCAGAGACAATTTAAGTGGGCAATCAAACTGGATCTCTGACCATCACAAACATCTGACTGAACATGCTGGACTCTATAAAGAGTAAAGATAATTGCAAGCTGAGACTTCGGTATCAAAACATTTACTGTTTCTGTCATGGTGAGTAAGAATGTCATTTCTCTTGTCCTTTATATAAAGAAATATTCTTGTTTTGGAATATTGGGTTCAATACATTAAAAAAAAAAAAGAAACTTGTATCTTGTTCAGAGGTTCGGTGGGGGCACTTACAGGATCCCAATCACGAACAAGACAAACTTTTTGGAGAACTTAAACTTTATATAAAATATTTACATTAATTGTAGTTTTTTAAAAGGCTTTGCATTATTTGAGCTGTAAGAGCTGTCGAATAATTCCCAAAGAGTCACTATGGATGTGGTTTTATGACAGTATTTTACTATTTTTAAAATATATTGACAAGAATTGATATGAGCAAAACACACTACAACAAGATTGTTGTTCATTATTGTCTTATGTTTATTTTTATTCTCTTATATTTTTCAGCTCATACCACCATTTCTTTCTACCATTTCCAAAGATTTTTCACAAAATCTTTCATCATCTTACAACAGAATTGTTCACTGGTGTGCTCAGTGGTGAATGTGTGGTGAATGTGACTCTCTCCCACCTGGTACAAAGGAAACAGTTTATTGTCCAGCATCCAGTGTGTCTGATCTCAGCATCAGTCTCTCTCTACCACCTCTGGAGGTGGAATATCAGGATAAAACACCTACAGCTGTGTGATCAACTCAATCCATCAGCTGCTCAGACCACATATCTGGATATCAGTCCAACTCTATCAAATTCACTCCAAATTTTATCCCACTAGGTACGTAAACTGTAATTGATATATATAGATTATATATAGGTTTCATAGTGTTTGTTGTAGAGCAGGGGAAACAAATTCACACCAAGAGCTCATTTGTCATTACAGATCAGGACCTACCGTTGGTACATATCAGTTTCTGCTGCGGCTGGAATCATCTCTGTTGATTGCAGTTTCAGTGTTGATCTACTTGCATCTGCCACGAGAAGTGTAGAAAAACAGAGTCAGGAGAGCAAAGAGAATTGAATTTGTAGAAATACACAAAGAGATATAAATGTTGAAATGATACTGAAAAGCTTAATTTTACCACACACCTGTGATTATTAGTACAGCCAAACCAACGAGGAGACTCTGATTCAGCATTGTAGCCAAGCCGAAACACACAAAAGGTAAGATAATTCCGCGACTGTGTTGCAAAGTTATTTGCAGTCAGTGTCTGATTGATGTTTTGTATTTTATCTGCGTTAGACAGACGAGTGAAGACGAACACTGAGTGGTCCCTAGCAGCCCAATATCAACATTATTACAACTAATACAACTGGGAAGATGATCAAGGGACGTTTGAACATTTTATTTCCATTTACACTAAGAGGTTTTGCACCTCAGTGTAAATGGAATCGAAAGCTCAAAGGAATATGTATTAGCGCGCATAAAGAAATGCATTTAAAATGTATAAAATAATATTCAAATCATGGACACTTTAATGTTTGCCATTTTGATTACCTATATATATATGAAGAGTTCAGATGCAAAACCAATACAAAACCATCTTTCGGTCAAAATGAGATAATGATACTGAGTGAATGCTCTGACACGCAAGTAAATGTCCATCAAATGCACACTTCAAACTCACTAAATACCAGCCCTCAACCCAATCAAGAAGTACCTGTACTTACGCAGAAACCTATACAAAGTAGCCAAAAGAAATGCTCGTTTTAAAAAGCGTCAGATGGATTTAGCTGGTTTTGCATCTGAACTCTTCATATATATATATATATATATATATATATATATAAAATTCAAAATTCAAAAAAAAAAATTAAAAGCGGAACCATTTCATGGATTTAAAGACTTCAGATCTATCCAACCATTTAAAATCAAATCCCATCTCAATGTTCATTCAAGATCTCCTACATATATATATGCGTTTGTGGTAGTGAAGAGAAATGTAGTCCACCTTTCGATCATCCGCATCTAGTTGCACTCCTATCTTTCTACCCTTTCTTTTCTTTCTTTTTCTTTTCTTTTCTTTTCCTTTTCTTTTCTTTTTACCATAAAGAATACGATTAGATGTTGATGATCAAGGTCTTTCATGCGGCTCTATAAACTACTTCATGATTCACCATGCCTCATCATCGGCCAGTAACAAAATTACACTATACATTTAATTTAGAAACATTTTAACTCGCCCTTAAAAACAAACAAACAAACAAACAAAAAAAATGGCAATGTCAGCATATAACAGGCGACTTTCCTTTTGACCCGTGCATTTGGGTAATATGAGAATCATTTATCAGCAACAGTGTCACTGGGGTAATTCTGGCGAGGGTTGTGTACATCTGTGGGTGGTGGTTTATATCTTCTTTAAACATTAATGAATTTGGAAGCTATACTCCATATACAATTTTTCAAGGGAGAAACACTATGACAGCAAGGCGGCAGCAGGCAGCTTAAGTTAATGGCAACCAAGACTGTCCAGCTTAGTGTTGCTAAATCTTCTTCTAAGTCAAGTGAGCATAACAACTAAAAATGGCTCATATTGCACAGACTGTAATTTCTGCAACATACAACCTTTTTTTTTTTTCTTTTTTTTTTTTGATTTTGTAAATAAAACATTCCATTTCAGTGTTCCTTAAATTTGTATAAATATTAAACTTCTGAATAAGGATGACTAATTCCATTTATGAGAGTGGCATATTTAATGTAGGCTTAATCGTGTAGGTCTAAATAAAAACATTCTGGGAGCGATAAATCACAAACAAAACATCAGAGGCACGTTTCTCGGAGCAAGGCAATCAGGGTGAAGTGTAAACCTAGTCTTTACTCTTTCGTGTTGCCAGAACTTGCTAGAAAACAGCGAACAAGCCCATTACAAACCGAAATAAATTCAAAAACTTTATACTGAAAATAGCAAAAAATCCGCGTCCCGCACCCGTCAACTTTAATTCCTCGACAGACTTAATCACTATATGATTCAGGCCTAAAGTACAATTCCAAACATGAGTATAAAAAGTGGACATGGCAACACTAAAGGAGCTCTGCGAAAATGCCTTTGAAGCGTAAACAAAACATGACGGCTCTTGTTTAGTTAAACTTGTCTAACGTAGTGATTCTTTGGTGGCTGCAATATAATTTGGATAATAAAAACCGTACTTAAATGCGGCTGTCACTCCGGAAAGTGTGTTGCCTGTACGTGTCCACATTAATACAGTTACTAACTATATTCATTATAGCCTACATGTATAACTTTTGTACTTTTAAACTCAACCCTGTGTGGTCTGTGACCTAATTTAAATTAATCTTTTGTTTAAAATCATATGCAGACAGTTCTAACTACAAATAAATTAGTTTACACCAGTTATATACAATCACTGAAAAGAAAAAAAGAAACAAAGTTGTCAACTCGTGTTACCTTGAGTTTAACCTCGAGCTGCAGCTGCGGTTCACGATTATCTGAGGTGAAATGCAGCTACAAGCTGTTGGTTGCTTTTGTGTGAAAGACAACCATTCTCAAACCTTCAGAACTAATCTGATGATTTAAGGTTAAACAGTTATGTAGTTATCTGGATGATGTCATTTCCTCCAGCTCCAAGTCTTTTCAGCAGTAGTAATAGTAATTCTTTGAAAAATAAAATTCTTAGTATATGGTTTTGTTGTAAAGGTTATTCACAGTGAAACCTAAAGTCGGTCTGCTAATATTCTTCTGTCATATGAGCAGTTCCCTGATTAAGTTTGTGTTTCCTTGCAGAAATCAAGGTCAGATGCTGTATATGAAAATGTTCCCAAAAAACGCTGATCGAATACAGTATCTACTGGAGTTGATGACAGAGGCACCTGCCTCACACTTGTTCACATTTTGGTTTTGTTCATTTATTCTAAGCCTAGATATATCTTTTTTTTTTACCTCTTTGCATCAAATCTTCTGATTTCCTCTAACCGTTTTGTTTGTTTGTTTGTTTCCACATGTACTCTCAGTTACTGTGATGTCTGAAATATTGTTGCTCTGTTTAATTTGGTTGCTCACAAATAGCACATCATCCATAAACTCAACTAAATGTTCTTCTATCATATGGGAATTCAGATTCTTTATTAAAAAGTTATTCCATCCTTCAGTGTGCCCCCTTTTCTGCAATTTACTGCCCTTGTTTTATCCTTTTTAGAAAATGTAAGCGCAGCATCATCACACACAATTTGCTCTTCAGGACACTTGTAGCACAAGCACAACATCGCTCTCTAGTGCCCAAAGCACAAAAACATACTTATATATATATATATATATAAGTAGTACTTATTTACAACTTCCTGATACTGTATATTTACATTCATGCAATTACATAGACCCTTGCTTAGACCCCCCTCATGAATATTAGCCATTTCAAAAGCTAGAAGATTAATTTATTTTCCCACTATATGACTCTAATGTTACTAATTGTTGTTTTTATTTTCACATTTACAGTTTGGTTTTGACCAAGCCTGACCTATAAGTCAGTGCACTTTATTGCATAGTGGGTGGAAATTTCACACCATCCTGTACTTACAAAAGATGAGAGTTAACAACACCTCTCATTGTACAGCTAAAATTTAATTATTTTACAATAAAATGTGTTTGTATGTGGGGGGGAGGGGTATTTTTTAATGGTCTTAAAAAGCTACTCATAACAGCATGTCAGGAAGAAACTCTTCACCTACAAACTAAAGACACATTTAGTTAATGCACATTCTCACCTACAAGGTGTTTGTCCATCAACAGATCAAACCACATTTTTGAAAGCCGACCGCAGCAGTTTTCAGTTTGACTCAGAAGCTGAACCGAGCTAAGCCTGTTACTGTGAGATGGCACACAGTTTTAACCTTGGTTGTTCCACACACAACAACTGAAAATGTCATTAAATATATACAACCATTTTAAAATAAGAAGGGTTAGGCTTAGTTTTTCTATGAAATGTAGTTCATCTAATACTCAAAAACAATATTCTACTTTTACAAAAAGTATGTGTATGTGAAACTGATAAAAAATAAAACAAATTTCATCCATTAAAACAGTTCAAATGAAATTAAAAACAGTCTTAAGAAGGGCCAGAAGAGCTATAACATTATATCACATGCAAATGCAGCATGAGAACTAGGAGGGCCAAACTCAGTCGTGGGTGGATTCACTTATAGGTTGAGAGTTTTTCATGAATAGTTTTATTAGATCAGACACTGATCAACTGAAGAAAATGTTTTACGTGTTTGTTTTGTTCTGTTTGTGCTGGCGGCACCTGACGGGTGAGTAAAAAAAAGATTTTCATCGATTAATTGCTTTTCATTTTAGAGTAATAAAGCTGCTGCTACTATTCAAAACAGATCATTTTAATTTGCTGTTATCTGTATCAGGTGAGTAATTACTGCGAGATCTAACTTTAAATGTAGTTTTACAGTAAAATGTCCAGCAGGTCATAAAAGTACTAGAAAATAATGCAAATTTCTACAGTGAATGTAAATGGTAATGCTTTGCATGGAGGCTCATACAGCCAAAACCACTGAGCTGCTTTAAATTTTAGGCTTTTTCTATTACTAATATTTAATCCTGGGTGCATTAACAGTGAGTCTGTTTTATCTCCTAATCTAAATGTCTCTTGAAGTTATCATGTATTTGTTTTCAGTATATTGCATAATTTTACACACTGAGTTTGCTCCACAGCAGATCATTTAAAACAAATTATAGAACAAATGATTGGTTCATATCACAATTCAGTTCGTCTCTCTGCTGCTGTTGCGATGTTCTTTCAGTTCACATGTAAATAACAGCTGATTTCATGCTTTGTAAGACAACATGAGTCTTAAACTGTGACAAAACCTCTTCATGTTTCATCAGGTGTGTTTGGTGTTGATGAAGTGAAGTCAGTGTCAGTGATGGAGGGAGATTCTGTCACTCTAAACACTAATGTTACTGAAATATGCGAATGTGAAGACATACTCTGGTATTTTGGAGCAAAAAAGTCTCTTGTAGCTAAAATCTTGTCCACATTTGATGGTCCTGATGGAAGATTTAGAGACAGACTGAAAGTGAACAATCAAACTGGATCTCTGACCATCACAAACATTACAACTCAACATGCTGGACTCTATACACTAGAGATAGATGGAGAAACCTTTTCATCAAAAACATTTAGTTTTTCTGTCTATGGTGAGTAGAAACATTATTTGTCCTGACCTTCTCATATTCTTATTTTATATGTACATAATGAAATAATAATGAAGAGTCACTCTGCACCCAGAACCATTCTGTAGCTTTATTCAGATTTCTGTTTATTCTCTCACGTTTTCCAGCTCGTCTGCCTGTTCTTAACATTTCCGGAGACTGTTCTTCATCAACATCATATTGTTTGTTGGTGTGTTCAGTGGTAAATGTGAGTGATGTGAGTCTCTCCTGGTACAAAGGAAACAGTTCATTGTCCAGCATCAGTGTGTCTGATCTCAGCATCAGTCTCTCTCTACCTCTGGAGGTGGAATATCAGGATAAAAACACCTACAGCTGTGTGATCAACAATCCCATCAGCAACCAGACCACACATCTGGACATCAGTCAACTATGTCACACATTTTTAGGTAAGTTTATGGTGCAAGAGTTTATTAGTCTGCGATTGAATTGACCTCAATTTGGCGTTTTTTATTCCTCAGACTCTGTCCAATGCTGTGTTTCTACTGAAGCTGTGATCCGATTGGTGCTCTCTGCTCTGGTGGGTGTTGCTATTGTCATTGTTCTAGTTTATGACATCAGATCCAGAAGAGCTGAACAAGATTGAGCATATATCCTACATCTAAAAACATAAATGTTGTAATTGATCATATAACTTATTATCATTATTTATTAGTCTTCATTTGTTTTTAATGGCTGACAGACCAATATACAGACCTTAACAGTTAATGTCCAGTATACGTTCCATGCAAATATCTTCAGAATAATACTTATATATTATCAATGTTGTCATGCTTAAAGATGTATTTGTGAAATTATCTCCTAAGAATTTGTCTTGCAAAACAAGGATTTCATCTTACAGTACAGAGCTCCTAAAAGGACACATTGATTGTTTAAAAAAAATGAGATGGGAAGAGGGGAAAAATTACTGTGCTCCCCTGAGAAACGTTTCATTTGCTTGCAAAACTATATTTTGTTTTTAAAACTATATTTATTTATTTTTTTCCATCTCATTTTTTTCTATCACCTTGTCACTTTAGGGGCCACATAACAAAGAGACTATGTGTAAATCTCATGAGGAAAAGTGCAAAAAATAGATGCAAAATACCCATAAAAAGGATTATTTGCATCTCTACAGAGATTTGTTTTGATCTTTTGGACATATAACTTGTGCATAAGCATGTATCCACGTTTGTGGCTGATGTCAGTTTGTGTCTGAGGTGTAAATAGCGTTTGGCTGTATATTTTATTTATTTATTTTTTCCCCCATTCCCTCTCACATATGAAACAGTTTGACTTTTGCTCTACAAAATACTGGACTCATGAATGCTTATGTAACACAAACTTCTCAAATTAAACAGAGATATTACTGTAAAATATATTGTCTGTTGTCTTTTGTCTGCTCACCACCAGAGGTCGCCTTTGCATCAAAAAATTGACTCTCACACTCCACAGACTGTCACATGTCACTGGGACTACATTTCCCATGTTCCATTTTACTAATTACAGACTCATCAGCAGCCAGTCACACACTTGTTAATAGGGGCCCTTACCACCTTTCAGGGCTGAGTATTGTTTGCCTTTATCTCTCAATCGGCAATAGCAACATTACGGGGCCACTATGAGTTTTTCTAGTTTCCTGAATCTTGTTAAGACTTGTCCTTAGTCTTGATCCTTGCCTGGTTTATCTTTTCTTGGATTTATTGCCTGTCTTGGATTATTCATTTGTCGTCCCGCGTTGGACTCTGGTTGCTCCTCATCTGGACTATTGCCTGTCTTGGATTTCACGTTTGCCTTGCCCCTGGATTACGTTCGCCGTCGATTGACCCTCGCCTGTTTACTGGACTACTCTCGTGTTGTGGCTGTGCTATATCTGTTTGCTGGTGTTGCCTGCCTGTTTCTGACCATTTCTCAAAATAAAGCTTTGCATTTGAATCCGCTCGCCTCATGTCTCGTATATATATACAGTTGTCAACATTTGAAGTGGATCAAAAAAGTTAGTTTTAGGACAACTCTGATTAAAGGTTTTGATCCACCTCAAATGTTGACTACTGCATATATACAGTGTTGACTACAAATGTTGACAAATGTTGATTGACGAGCGCGCACGTGACTGATGCTGTGAAACGTAAGTTACTAATATTGAATTTTAGGATTAATTATTGTTTCTGAAAATCATATTTAGGTCAAAACTGTCCGTTGTTTGTGAATTAAATCTACTGTAAAGGGTGATCTGTTTAAGCCCACTGAAATGCTTGAATTCAGGCAAATCAACGTAAGTGTCTCTATGTTTTAGGTCAAAAAACAATAAATTAAAATAACACAGATTAAATAAAACAACTCATGCACGTTCATATTCCCTGCAGTTTTATTAACATGCTACGCATTTAGCCCTACTTGATGTCTGTTTTATATTGTTTATCAACAGTATATATTTTTATATTGTTTGGATCAACTAGCCCAGTCGACAGATATGAATGTTTAATCACAACCATACTGAAAATAAGTCAAAATTGTCAGCTGATGTTAACTGTCAGGGACAGGAAAGGCTGATGGGTAAGAACTCAAACTGACACGCTCGACCCTCAAAAGCAGAACAAAAAAACGGTTTGTGTCGAGGCAAATAAACTGAGACATGAAAGTATGCACACTTCAAGTCAATAGCTGCGAACCAGTCTTGGGGCTGGCTGGACCACTGACAGAACCTGATTTTACCAAGTAGGACATGTTCCTGGATCAACATTTTTTGTTGACCCTGGAACAACATTGTGATTAACCAATCAGATTTGAAAAAACAGTTCACAAAATAGTTTAGGCTTACAATCGGTGTTAGGTGCTTGTACATCAGTGTCATTCATCTATCATTTCCTCTGAGTTTAGGGATTACTCAGGGGTAAGGTTAGGTTTAGGTGTAGGGATGTGGTCAAGATTACATTTTTGGATTACAATGTTGTTCCTGGGTCAACATATTTTGTTAGCAAAATCAGCAAAATCAGGACATGCTGGACCACTGGTCTTCCTGGATACGATGATCCCGGGACAGTAAGTCCTGAATCAACTCAGCTGGAGGGAAGGCAGAGTGCCTGGCAAACTGAATTGCATGGCTGAGTCGGACCGTCTGGAAGCCAGCAAGATGGGTTGGAAGCGTAAACATGCCTACAGCCACGGTACAAGTGAGATCAACAGAGCGGAACCGGCGTACCCACGGTTGAGCAGCTAAGGAGTTATAAAAGATGGCTAAACCCGGGAAGCAAGCATCCTAAAGAAGAGATGAGCTGCAGAGGGCAGCACTTACCTGGATCCCCAGGGCGAAATTACTGGAGTGCAAGGAGGCAGCGCATCCTGCCACCTGGGCTTAAACAGCAAAACCTTGCGCTGTCTGGACGTGAGGAAGCAACTTGTCACTCACACTCAGAAACCAGCAAATACCCAGAGATAAAGGAAATTGATCTTATCTGAGATTTATCTGAATTCCTCAGCATAACCAATAGCTCAGAAAAACTTAATGATGTAATAGAAGCTATTGACTCTCTCTTTTCTAGCACTCTTGATCCGGACACTTCTTTGCGCTTAAGGAAGATTAAGGAAAACAGTCCGACCCTGCATGTGATGTCCTAAATGGGTTAAAAAAGTCAAATAACACTTCAAATTTTTTTTTTCCCAAAGATGTTTTCCATTATTTTAGGAAGTTCTTATCACACTGAGGTCTGTTCAAGTGTTAGTTTTTTTTAGTAATTTACTTTGAATCAGTTATTTTATGCTATAAAAATGAGTTATGGTGTCATGAAGGTGATCTGTGGGAGTTTGGTACCTCGGCTCCACCTCATGATCACTACGGTGCAGACTTGAGCTCCAAATGAATCACTACCGTGCAGACTCAGATTCCAAATGAATCATTACTGTGCAGACACAGGTTCCAAGTGAATCACAACTGTGCAGACACAGAATCCAAATGAATCAATACCATGCAGACTCGGGTTCCAAGTGAATCACTGCCATGTGGACTCGGGCTCCAAATAAATCATTACTGTGCAGACTCAGCCTTCAAATGAATCACTCTGTGCAGACTCGGGTTCCAAATGAATCACTACCCTTACGAAAAAGAAGTTTATTCAAGTGTGTTATTAGTATACTTATTTTAAACTAAAATAGTAAAGTATACTTTCAGTCTACTTTTTATTTACTTCTCAGAAATGGGCTTTATGTACTTCTCAGAAATATACTTAAAATGGCATTTAAGTATACTTGACCTACACTTAGGAAAAGTCTAAATATATTTGAGCAATATTGCTCTCCAAGAATCCATTTTTTTTATTGTTATATGGTAGGGGGCGCTATTACACATCTTCTGTACAGAATTTCCAAAACACAAGTGAAGAAGAAACCGAAACAACAGATGCTTCCACATGTTTTGAACGCCATCTTCAGTCATAAAACAGCATCAAAACTGTAACGTTATGGAATAAAATGTGGCCCATAAAGAGGTAATAATGACTGTTAAGTGTTGAGTGGCTCCATCTACGTTTTGATTATCACTCTGAATCCAATTCATAGTCTTTTTTCAGCTTTTTGTTCAAAATGTTGTTTATTTCTTTTTTATAATTATTTATGGAACTTACCCACATTCAAGTGTTTATAAAAAAGAAGGTATGAAGCTAGAATAAAATGTTTTTGTTTACAAGCAGACACCCTGATATGTTCATATAACAAAATATATACAAATTATTATATAATAGGGACATTTTATATACTTAAAGTATGGTTGAAAAGTTCATATAATGAAAACTTACGAGTATACTTGCAGTATAAAACTACTAAACTAGTAGTTTACTGAGACTATATTTCAAAGTGTACTAAAAACACTACAAGTAAATTAGTAAACTATCAGTATACCTGTAAGTTCACTTTTAGTATAGTTGCAGTACAAACTAAAACATAGATATAAACTAGTTGTGTACTCAAAGTTTACTACTATTATACTTAAATGTATACTTTTATATACAAGAAAGTGGGCCAATTTAGTCCCAAGGAGTACTGAAATAGAACACTTACAAATATATTACTAGTACACTGATATTTGTATACTTTCTACATAAAGTATACTTAATAATATACTTGAACTTTACTTAAGTATACTTAATAAGATAAACTTGAAGTATACTTCTTTTTGGTAAGGGTACAGAATTAAGTGAGCGGAAAGTTCCCACAGTTCTTTAATTATAACAAAGAGTTCGCTAAGAACGCCTCTCATTTTAAACATTTTAAACTAAAACATGATAATTTTTTTGTTTTCTCTCCTGTCCAAAAGAGATTTTCTTTTTTTTTTTTTTCTTCGTCCAGTAGATTAAAGGGTTTTAAAAAGCTGCGTATAAGAGCAGGACAGGAAGACACTCTTCACCTACAAACAAAATACACCAGCATATCTGTCCACCCGAAAGATCAAACCACATTTCTAAAGAAAACCGACTACAGCAGCTTTCACTGTGACTCAGATGAACTTCAGTTCACATGTACTGTGAGATGCCAGATGGTTTTAACGTTGTATTTGTTTTTTTCCACACACTGGAAAAACAACTGTCTATATGTCACATGTCAACAGGCTATACGTTAAATTCACAAGGGTTAGGTTCATTTTTATATTAAATGTAGTTCATCCGATATTAAATGTTAATCTTCTACTTTTAGCATTTAACACACATTTAATATATTTCAAAAAGTGTTAACTGGTAAGTTATTATGAATTATGCAAATGCATTGTGTGAACTAGGAGGGTCAAACTGTTGTAGGAGGATTCACACACCAACTTATGTGTTTTAGCAGGTAGTCAAACGCCAAACCGTTAAAGAAAATGTCTCACGTGTTAGTTTTGTTCTGTCTGTACTGGTGGAATTTAATTGGTAAGTTATAAAACCATTTTTAACACTTACATTGTTTCTGTTTCAGAGTAATAAAGCTGCTGGATCATTTTAAGCTGATGAATAAGTATTGTGAGATCAACTAACTTTAAATTCAGGTCTCTGTTTGTAATGGTAAATTAAAATTTCCAGGTTTGGGAAAGTCATGAAATTATATTAAAAGAAAAGTTTACCGAAAAAGTAAAATTCTGTCATGATTTACTCCCCCTCAATGTTGTTCCAAACCTGTATGTTCCTTCCTTCTTTGTTTGGTGCTCCACATTCTTCAAAATGTCTTCTGTTGAGGTCAACAAAAGAAAGAAATGTGTGCTGGTTTGTAACAACTTGAGGTTGAGTCAGTGATTACAGTATGTTTAATTTTGGGTGAACTATCCCTTTATAAGCCACAGAAAATAAGCAAATTTCTACAGTGAATGTTTATGCCTCTGTTGATGCTTCACATGGAGGCTAAGAAAACCAAAACCTTCTAACTTCTTTTAAATATTATTACATTTTTATCCTTAAACATCAATTTAAAACATTTCTACAGTAATCATACACCGTACAAAAGTCATGGAAATTAATTAGTCACAATGCTTTGAAATCCTGAGTTTATTGAACACAGATTCAGTTAGTGTTTTATAAACTCATGTAACTGTCCCACTTGTTAAAACAAAAAATGAAAAATATATTTTCACATTGATTTTGCACAACTGCAGATATCTGTTTAAACATATCACCTTTTATTTTGTTTTGCGTCTCTGCTGATGTTGTAAATGTTCACGGCTGATTTCAGGCTTTGTAAACCAACAAGAGTCTTAATTTGTGACAAAACCTCTTCATGTTCATCAGGTGTGTTTGGTGAGTCAGTGTCAGTGATGGAGGGAGATTCTGTCACTCTAAACACTGATGTTACTGAAATAGCCGAAGGTGACGATATAGCATTGTATTTTGGAGTTGAAAAGTCTCAGATGGCTAAAATCAGCATTGAGAACCAAATGTCCTCTGCATTTAATGCTGCTAATGAGAGATTCAGAGACAGACTGAGGCTGGACAAACAAACTGGATCTCTGACCATCAAAAACATCACAATTCAACATGCTGGACACTATAAAGTAAGCATAGATGGAGCGAGACTAACATCAAAAACATTCAGTGTTTCTGTCTATGGTGAGAATTAATTTGTTTTGTGTATCTTTTGTTTATTAACTACATACTGGACATTTACTTAACAGTCTGAACAAAAAACAAGTTTGTTGATTACATTAAACCATATTTCTCTCTATTCTTCTATATTTCTCAGCTCGTCTGCCTGTTCCTGTCATCAGCAGTAACTCTTCACAATGTTCATCATCATCATCATCACAGCAGAATTGTTCATTGTTGTGTTCAGTGGTGAATGTGAGTGATGTGAGTCTCTCCTGGTACAAAGGAAACAGTTTATTGTCCAGCATCAGTGTGTCTGATCTCAGCATCAGTCTCTCTCTACCTCTGGAGGTGGAATATCAGGATAACAACACCTACAGCTGTGTGATCAACAATCCCATCAGCAACCAGACCACACATCTGGACATCAGCAAACTCTGTCAAATTCACTCAGGTACATCACTAGGTACGTAAACTGTGAGTGATATATAGATTATATAGATTATATAGGTTTCATAGTGTTTGTTGTAGAGCAGGCAAACAAATTCACACCAAGAGCTCATTTATCCATTACAGATCAGGACCTACCGTTATTTTACATATCAGTTTCTGCTGCGGCTGGATCTCTGTTGATTGCAGTTTCAGTCGTGATCTGCTGCATCTGCACGAAGTGTAGAAAAACAGGTCAGGAGAGCAAGAAAATAATTTGTAGAAATACAAAGATATAAATGTTGAAATGATACTGAAAAAGCTTAATTTTACCACACCTGTGATTATTAATGCAGACCAAACCAACGAGGAAGACTCTGATTCAGCATTGTGTAAACCCAAAACACACAAAAAGGTAAGATAATTCACGACTGTGTTGCAAGAAGTTGTTTCAGTCAATTAATCTGATTGATGTTTTGGGTTATATCTGCGTTAGACAGTGAACAGACACTGGTGGTCTAACGGCCCAACTGTAAGCATTATTACCTTCAGCAGCCTATACAGGAAGATGATCAAAGGATAGTTTGAGCATTTTATTTCCATTTACACTAAGGGTTTGCACCACAGAGTAAATGGAATCAGAAATGAAATGTATTAGCGCATAAGAAATGCATTTAAAATGTATAAAATAATACTCGAACCATGGACACTTTAATGTTTGCCGTTTTGATTATCTATATATATGAAGAGTTCAGATGCAAAACCAGCTAAAAGCCATCTCGGTCAAAAATGAGATAATGATACTGAGTGAATGATCCTGATGCATAGTATATATCCATCAAATACTTTTTCTTTAAACTTGCTAAATTCCAGTCTCAACCCAATCAGAAGTACCAGTACTTACATAGAAACCTATACAAAGTAGCTAGAAATAAATGCTCATTTTAAAGACAAACGTCAGATGGATTTAGCTGGTTTTGCATCTGAACTCTTCATATATATTTGTCGTGGTCGAAGAAACGTAGTCATACTCGATCATCCACATCTAATTGCACTCCTATCATTTTACCCCTTTCTTTTCTTTTTTTCTTTTCTTTTCTTTTCTTTTCTTTTCTTTTCTTTTCTTTTCTTTTCTTTTCTTTTCTTTTCTAAATAAAAGACCACGATTAGATGTTGATGATCAAGGGTCTTTCATCGCTCCTGTAAACTACTTCATGTTCACCATGCCTCATCATCGACGCCCAACAAAAGTACACTATCGCATTTAATTTAGAAAACATTTTACCTCGCCCTTAAAAAAAAACGACAATGTCAACATATAACAGGCTTATAACACGACTATATATATATATATATATATATATATATATATATATATATATATATATATATATATATAACACGACTTTCCTTTTGCCCCGTGCATTTGGGTAATATGAGAAACATTTATCAGCAACAGTGTCACTGGGGTAATTCTGGCGGGGTTGTGTACATCTGTGGGTGGTGGTTCATATCTTCTTTGAACATTAATGGTGGAAGCTATATTGTAATTCCATATATAATTTTCAAGGGCTTTTATGACAGCAGAGCGGCAACGAGCCGGTTAAGTTAATGGCAACCTAAGTGTCCACTTACAGCAGATAAACTTGATTGTCGCATTTAAAAAGTGGACATGGCAACACTAAAGGAGCTCTGCGAAAATGCCTTTGAAGCGTAAACAAAACATGACGGCTCTTGTTTAGTTAAACTTGTCTAACGTAGTTATTCTTTGGTGGCTGCAATATAATTTGGATAACAAAAACCGTATTTAAATGCGGTTGTCACTCCGGAAAGTGTGTTGCCTATACGTGTCCACATTAATACAGTTACTAACTATATTCATTATAGCCTACATGTATAACTTTTGTACTTTTAAACTCAACCCTGTGTGGTCTGTGACCTAATTTAAATTAATCTTTTGTTTAAAATCATATGCAGACAGTTCTAACTACAAATAAATGAGTTTGTAATTCTAAAATAAACAACATAACACCAGTTATATACAATAAGATTTTCACTGAAAAGAAAAAAAGAAACAAAGCTGTCAACTCGTGTTACCTTGAGTTTAACCTCGAGCTGCAGCTGCGGTTCACGATTATCTGAGGTGAAATGCAGCTACAAGCTGTTGGTTGCTTTTGTGTGAAAGACAACCATTCTCAAACCTTCAGAACTTAATCTGATGATTTAAGGTTAAACAGTCATGTAGTTATCTGGATGATGTCATTTCCTCCAGCTCCAAGTCTTTTCAGCAGTAGTAATAGTAATTCTTTGAAAAATAAAATTCTTAGTATATGGTTTTGTTGTAAAGGTTATTCACAGTGAAACCTAAAGTTGGTTTGCTAATATTATTCTGTCATATGAGCAGTTCCCTGATTAAGTTTATGTTTCCTTGCAGAAATCAAAGTCGGATGTTGTGTATGAAAATGTTCCCAAAAAACGCTGACTGAATACTGTATCTACTGGAGTTGATGACAGAGGCACCTGCCTCACACTTGTTCACATTTTGGTTTTGTTCATTTATTCTCTGCCTAGATATATCAGTTTTATTTGACCTCTTTGCATCAAATCTTCTGATTTCCTCTAACCTTTTTGTTTGTTTTTTCCACATGTACTCTCAGTTACTGTGATGTCTGAAACATTGTTGCTCTGTTTAATTTAGTTGCTCACAAATAACACATCATCCAAAAACTCAAATAAATGTTCTTCTATCATATGGGAATTCAGATTCTTTATTAAACATTTATTCCATCCTTCAGTGTGCCCACTTTTCTGCAATTTACTGCTCTTGTTTTATCCTTTTTAGAAAATGTAAGCGCATTACATAGTGGTCTGCAGCATCATCACACACAATTTGCTCTTCAGGACACTTGTAGCACAAGCACAACATCGCTCTCTAGTGTCCAAAGCACAAAAACACATCTCTGCTTTTACCTGACAGAATGCGCTACAAATACAAGGTTCTGAAAACGCTAAAGAACCAGCAGGCTAATGTACAAAAAAGAGGCCTTACCTGATGCCTGCCTGAACAATACCAAACCAATTTAAACAGATATTTACATCGTGTTATATTTCCATCAGCTGGGCAACACACAATTCATTTCCTACTATAGGACCTAAAGAAAAACCTGAATCTATAAAGATAAAGAGAGACAGTTATTAATACTAGATATCAAATGATAATCGATTTTAATTATATTTTTGACTGACATTCACATTTTTCTACTTTGGTCATAACTTTTATGATATATATTTAACTGAGTCTAAATGGCGCCATCTGGTGGGTATAAAACAGCAACAGAGCAAGACAGGAAACACTGGAGAATATTGTAAGTAAGATGACTGCATTTGTTTCAAGGATGATCTTGAACATTATACACCCAACTTCCTGATACTGTATATTTACATTCACGCAATTACAGCATAAAATGCATTCATAGACCCTTGCCTTGCTTAGACCCCCCTCATTAATATTAGCCATTTCAAAAGCTAGAAGATTAATTTATTTTCCCACTATATGACTCTAATGTTACTAACTGTTGTTTTTATTTTCACATTTACAGTTTGGTTTTGACCAAGCCTGACCTATAAGTCAGTGCACTTTATTGCACAGTGGGTTAAATTTTACACCATCCTTTACTTACAAAAGATGAGAGTTAACAACACCTCTCATTGTACAGCTAAAATGTAATTATTTTACAATAAAATGTGTTTGTATGTGGGGGGAGGGGTCTTTTTTAATGGTCTTAAAAAGCTGCTCATAACAGCATGACAGGAAGAAGCTCTTCACCTACAAACTAAAGATACATTTAGTTAATGCACACTCTCACCTACAAGGTGTTTGTCCATCAACAGATCAAACCACATTTTTGAAAGCCGACCGCAGCAGTTTTCAGTTTGACTCAGAAGCTGAACTGAGCTAAGCCTGTTACTGTGAGATGGCAGACAGTTTTAACCTTGGTTGTTCCACACACAACAACTGAAAATGTAATTAAATATATACAACCATTTTAAAATAAGAAGGGTTAGACTTAGTTTTTCTATGAAATGTAGTTCATCTAATACTCAAAAACAATATTCTACTTTTAGCCATTTAACAGTCTGAAAACTATCTTTCAAAAAGTATGTGTATGTGAAACTGATAAAAATAAAACAAATTTCATCCATTAAAACTGTTAAAATGAAATTAAAAACAGTCTTAATAAGGGCCAGAAGAGCTATAACATTATATCACATGCAAATGCAACATGTGAACTAGGAGGGTCTGGAACTGAACTGGGTGGATTCACTTATAGGTTGAGAGTTTTTCGTGAATAGTTTTATTAGATCAGACACTGAACAACTGAAGAAAATGTTTTACATGTTTGTTTTGTTCTGTTTGTGCTGGTGGCACCTGACTGGTGAGTTATAAAAAAGATTTTCATTGCTTAATTGCTTTTCATTTCAGAGTAATAAAGCTGCTGCTATACTATTCAAAATAGATCTTTTTAATTTTCTGTTATCTGCATCAAATGAGTAATTATTGTGAGATCTACTAACAGTAAAACATTAAACAGTAAAATTTCCAGCAGGTCATAGAAGTAATAGAAAATAATGGAAATTTCTACAGTGAATGTAAATGGTAATGCTTTGCATGGAGGCTCATAAAGCCAAAACCACTGAGCTGCTTTTACATTTTAGGCTTTTTCTATTACTAATATTTAATCCTGGGTGCATTAGAGAGAATCAGTGAGGGGTTTTATCTCCTAATCTAAATGACTCCTTTTCACCTTCACATTATCATGTATTTGTTTTCAGTAAATTGCATAATTGTACACACAAATGATTCATTTTCATATCACATTTCAGCTTGTCTCTTTGCTGCTGTTGTGATGTTCTTTCAGTTCACATGTAAATAACAGCTTATTTCATGCTTTGTAAGACGACATGAATCTAAAACTGTGACAAAACCTCTTTATGTTCATCAGGTGTGTTTGGTGTTGATGAAGTGAAGTCAGTGTCAGTGATGGAGGGAGATTCTGTCACTCTAAACACTAATGTTACTGAAATATGTGAACATGAAGACATACTCTGGTATTTTGGAGCCAAAAAGTCTCTTGTAGCTAAAATCTTGTCCACATTTGATGGTCCTGATGGAAGATTTAGAGACAGACTGAAAGTGAACAATCAAACTGGATCTCTGACCATCACAAACATCACAACTAAACATGCTGGACTCTATACACTAGAGATAGATAGAGACACAATTTCATCAAAAACATTTAGTGTTTCTGTCTATGGTGAGTGGAAACATTATTTATCCTGTCTTTTTCATATTCTTATTTTATATTTACATAATCAAATGGTACACTAAACAGCCACTCTGCACCTAGAACTGGAAATAAGACTATTCTGTAGCTTTATTCAGATTTCTGTTTATTCTCTTATGTTTTCCAGCTCATCTGCCTGTTCTTAACATTACCGAATACTGTTCCTCATCATCATCATCTTGTTCATTGTTATGTTCAGTGGTGAATGTGAGTGATGTGACTCTCTCCTGGTACAAAGGAAACAGTTTATTGTCCAGCATCAGTGTGTCTGATCTCAGCATCAGTCTCTCTCTACCTCTGGAGGTGGAATATCAGGATAACAACACCTACAGCTGTGTGATCAACAATCCCATCAGCAACCAGACCACACATCTGGACATCAGTGAACTCTGTCACACATGTGCAGGTATGACAGCAGTTTATTTACTGAGCTGATCTCTGTCTTTTGTTGTAGAGCAGACTGACACATTCACTTATTTCAGTAATTATTGTTACAGACTCTGTATCTATGATAGCAATGATCTCAGCTGCTGTTGCTGGATCTCTGTTGATTGTAGCTGCTGTTGCGATCTTCTGCATCTGCAGGAAACACAGAAAAACTGATCAAGAAGGCAAGTGTTGCCTATTGCTTTTAAAAGTCATTATAACAAATTATTTATATATAATTCAGAGCTCAGATGCAAAAGCCACTAAGTCCATCTGAAGTTTTTCTTTAAAATAAGCATTTTTATCAGGCTCCTATGTATAGGTTACCGGTAAGTACTGGTACTTCTGATTGGGCTGAGGCTGGGATTTAGTGAGTTTAAAGTAAAAGTATTTGATGGACGTATACTATGCGTCGGGAGCATTCACTCAGTATCATTATCTCATTTTTGACCAAAGTGGCTTTTAGAGGGTTTTGAATCTGAGCTCTTTATATATATATATATATATATATATATATACACTACCGTTCAAAAGTTTGGGGTCAGTAAGACTTGTAATAGTCTTTAAAGAAGTCTCTTATGCTCATCAAGGCTGCAATTATTTGATTAAAAATATAGAAAAAAACAGTAATATTGCAAAATGTTTTTACAATATAAAATAATGTTTTTTTTTATTTTAACATATTTTAAAATAGAATTTATTCCTGTGATGAAAAGCTGAATTTTTATCAGTTGTTACTCGTCTTAAGTGTCACATGATCCTTCAGAAATCATTCTAATATGCGGATTTATTATTAGAATGATCAGTGTTGGATAATATCAACAGTTGTGCTGCCAAATATTTTTTGGAAGAAAAAAAAGAAACAATAAAAATGTACTGGCCCCAAACTTTTGAACGGTAGTGTATATATACACACATACTAACTAAACTAATGGTATATTTTTTTTTTATTTTTTATTTTTTTGCAATTTCTGTAGATTAAACTCATACATGTCTATATCTATATGAGACTGGACACAGCTCTTTACTCATCTCAGTCATACAAATAAATAAATAACTGTGATTAATAGTTTTGATGGAAATTGTGAAGAATGCAAATGCTTTAAACATTCTGTCTGCATTTGATTTAGAAATGATCTGTAATAAGGAATATCTCTATAAGTTTAAAGATAAACATACTGTGTTGGGGACATTTTGTTTATGGAACAGTTAAAATTAAAGTTGTTAGTGCATTTTTACAAAGGTTACACTTTAATATTTAATTGCATACATTAATTATTTAATCTTGACACATATGTCTTGAAGAAATGGTTCCAACTAAGTTTGAGTTTTGTTGTTTTATTGCATCTATTGGTATTGCTATTGCAAAAACAGGTCAGACTTGTGATGAAGAGATCATTTATGCTGATCCCACATTCCACAAACGAAAAGCACAGATCTCGGTAAGAGAATTTATTTCTAATTTATGTTACACATCTCTGTATAAAGTCAGCAGTGAGTCAGAATTAGATGCGTGTGACTGTATTTTTTGTATAACACACATAACTCCATATCCAATAATTATAAAAGTCATAAGATTATCATTCAATGCCAGAAACACTCTAAAAAAACCTGAGAAACTGGCTTTAGTGCAGTTATTTTTCAATGAGTGAAGCAACACACACTAAAAGAACAAGTGCAACTCTTCCGCACAATGGTGACCACAAAAAACTTGTACTTAAATGATTGTTAACAGATGCACTGTCCAGTTAGTTGTAAACACAATTCTTCATGTCCCAATACAAAAAGGGTTGTATTTTACAATTTTAAGTGGACTGAACTTTGTTTGTTTTGAGTGGTGAACAGTGTTTGTTCATTTTAGAAGAAACTTACTACATTAAAACGTCTCACAGGAAACTGAAGCCTTCAGGAAACAAAAGTCACAACGATGCACATTACTTTTGGTTTGCACAACAGTCCAAAAGCAAATGCATTTTTAAAATTAGTCAAACCTGTTTTATAACAGCACAGCTTTTTTGTCTGCTGCTCTGAGTGTCATATTTCTTCTTCTTCTTTTAATATGTTACTTCTCACTTGTCTCTTATTATTATTTTTTGTTGGTTTGTTTGTTTTTTTTACAGAATGTTAAAGTGGAAGATCATGTTGAGTATGCGCCTATTGCCATGAGAGTTTTGGGATTAGCATCAATCACCACGCCGCAGCAGGATCAGGGGTTTCAAGCATTTTAATTAAAG
This sequence comes from Labeo catla, assembly GCA_012976165.1. Lineage (NCBI taxonomy): Eukaryota > Metazoa > Chordata > Actinopteri > Cypriniformes > Cyprinidae > Labeo > Labeo catla. Next base: position 76,083 of record VONZ01001306.1, on the reverse strand, counting down.
ATGGATTCATGAAATGGTCTTCTAAAAACTTCCAAAGAAATTGTTTTGTAGTAGAAAGACTTTTGATAGACCTGAATCGTATGGCCCATTGGAGAATTCTCATGTTTGGCATGTTTAAAGTCCTAAAGACACCATGTTTGTAAATATCTGTGCAAAACATAGATGCAGCAAAAGCACTGGAGATGCTGCTGTGGTCTCATTGATTCACATCTGTACAGATATGTGGTTTGATCTTTTGGACAAACAGGTTCTGCACGAGCTTGTATCTGCTAGATGTTTGTGTGAGAGTCAGTGTGTGAGAGTGTGTTTGAGGTGTCAATAGTGTGTGGTTGAAAGTGTTTTTCCATTCCGGCTCATATGAAACCATCTGAGTTATTTAGACAAAGCAGCTTCACTGCAAAATACCAAATCCGGCAGCTATTTTAATTTCCCTTTTTTTCAGATTTCCTGTATTTTACCATTGTCACTGCGATGTCTTTGTAAACTTGTAGAATTACATTATAGTCAAAATGATCACTCTACAATCCAAAGACCCAATAATTAAAACTATAATGATAAATTGTTGACGACAATTACTTGGTTTCATACAAGGGATGCAGAATGGGACATCCCCTATAAAGCCATTCGTTTTTCCACTCATTAGAAATGGGGTCTGTAGAGGTGTAATGTCACACATCTCTAAAAAACAGTGCCGTAGAATATTTTCATATGAGGTGTGCATATAGTATGGGATCTCCCCAATAAACCAATATTACTAATGCGTTGTAAACTAATGCATTAACTTTCAGTTCAGATGTAATAACTTGTTATATAACATCATATGCATTTAATACAGTAAAACAAATGAACAATGCATTTAGAATCAATATATATTTCATTTGGTCTGCTTTGACAAGTCATTCTACTGTAAAATGGACTACATATACTGTTCAGGGCTCACACAGAAGAGAAGAAATTGTTGAATAAAGCCTTTTTTTTTAAATTTGCATAAAAAGTATTCTCATAATTTTATAACATTGCGGTTGGACCACTGATGTCTATTTTAATGATGTCCTTACTACCTTTCTGGGCCTTGAACGTGTCAGTTGCCTTGCATGTCCATGTAAGTTCAGAAAATTTCATCAAAAATATCTTAATTTGTGTTCCAAAGATAAACAAAGGTCTTACAGATTTAGTACAACATGAGGGTGAGTAATTAATGACAGAATTTTAATTTCGGGGTGTAGCGTTTGGGCCAATCAGAAACACAATTGTTCATTAGATTTACAAAATCAATTATTCATTAGATTAAAAATTATCACGGACCCCCTCACCCAATCCACCACACTGGGTGCCAGGATGTCTCCGATGGCCCACCAGGCCCCTGGTTACTATGGCAACCAGAATCACCCCCTACTTAATTCTCTCTAAAACAGACACATACTGCTATAGAAAATTACTTATTTTATTCATTCTTAGACAAACCTTTCTGTGAACGAACACACATATCCTCAAGTCAATGCGTGTACTATTATTGTTCTAGTATATTGTCTTTTGTATTGTATACTGTTTTATACATGTGTTATGATAGATCACTAGTTAGTATAACCCCACATATACCATGTTTGGTCTCTTTGAATTTGTATTTTAATGATCTAAAAGATGGTGTATAATTAGATGTTGCTATCTATGCAACATATCAGTGTTTTAAGAATCGTAGTAGTTTTGCATCAACACCCAATCGAATTACATATGCAAAATACCATGCTCACAGACAAAGAGTCGTAAACTTTCCCTCCAAAAGTGAAAGTCACCATTGGCTCTGTGACCTAGGTGTGACCTTATTAGGAGATACAGACCTCACACCAGTCACTTATCTCTCATCACCTTCCCGTCTTCTGGTTGCTAAGTCCCAGAGCTGGGGCAGCCGTGCCTTGCAGGCCTCAGAAGGCAGTCTGCAGTTGAAGATGAGGAGGACGAGCTAGAACTCTTTGGGACTCCTACGTTTGTGCCAGGCTTTGGCCTTGTTTTTTCATTCATCAAAGACCTCCGGATTTCAGCTGGGTCTCTCTCTCAGCTTTTAAATCTTCTTCACTTTCCACCTGGGAAGAAACTCCCAATCACCAATGAGTCAGAACATCTTTGGAGTTCATCACTCTTTAAACCTGAAAGAAAGTGATGACAAATCCAAACCATGAAACCATCAAGACTTTCATCCGAGACTGCATCTGGACACGCGTCAACGACCAAAGCAATGCAATTATCATATATTAACTAAAAGAAACAGAGGTTAACTGACTCTTTTTGCATATCTGCATTTTCTTGTTTCTCTAATGACTTCATTTATCAAGTCTCACTTGCCGTTCACCCATGTATGAGTGATTGTATGTTTGTTTGTTTGACTCTGGTCCTGGAGAGCCACAGCCCTGCAGAGTTTAGCGCCAACCCTAAAAAATCTCACCGGCCTGTAGCTTCCTAGTAACCTTCAGACCTTGATTAGCTTGTTCAGGTGCGTTTGATTAGGGTTGAAACAAAACTATACAGGGCTGTGGCTCTCCAGGACCGATTTTCGCCACACCTGGGTTAGTCTGTGTAAGTGTTTAATTAATAAAACTCTTGTGCACAAATTCAACTTTCTGATTCTGCCTTGCAAATGAATGTCCCTTTACGATTCATTTACGATCAAGCTGCATGCATTAATGCATTAATGCTGTAAGAATGTTATTTTCTGTGGCCATGAAAATATCATTGCTTAGATTTGACGTGAAATTACACAATGTTCGCTGGACAAGCAGATTGGTTGATGACAATATTAATTCTGCTACAGTTACTACTGACAGCTGATATAAATTATTGTAATTAATTATAATAAATTGTATTTATTTATATATAATTCCCTTTTGAGCTAATTTGCTACAGGGGTGCACTGTCCCTTTAAAAGTGAAAAGACAAGCATGTACAGCCAACTTTAATAGAGCGCCATCTAGTGCTGTAACCAAGAATCCACCTTTCCAAAATTAGACTTTACCCTCACGCAACATAAATACAGGGTTTTGTTTTGGGGTAAGGTCAAATACTGAATCCTAAAATTTTAAAGGTAAAAGTTTAACCCACGAGTTGAAATCACATTCCACTCTAAACACTCTATAAATGAAATAAATGTGTACTTATTTCATTTTTTTTTTCTTTTTTCTATAATATACTCATATAATGACAAACACAGAGTTCAGTTACAAACTTTGTCATTACAGTATATTTAATAGTAATTTTAATAACATTAATGTGGAAACAAACAACATTCACATTAATTTCCATTACAAAACAGTTCTATTTCTGAACTTTACAGATTGGTTTCCTTGGATAATACAAAGAGTAAGTGACTCTGGGAACAAATCTCATAATCCACATCAAACAGGATAAACCTCAGAAAGAAACAGATGTTTGCACAATTAGAAGCCTTCTTCCATCATTGTTCAGACAAACAGATAATGCTGGGGTCAAACATACTTTGTAATATTTCCTGTTCTTTTTCCTGTCTTGGAATGTTGTGGTAGAGTCCACACTGAGCAAGCAGAAAGCAAGCGAAGGTGATCATTTCAATCACACAGTGATTATATTCTAAAATACACACACACACACACAGAAGAATAGACAGATAATGTGAAGTTATAAAGTAGTAAGCTTTATCTTAAGGCAGGGGTCCTGCAAAGTTTAGATTTAACTTGCCTCAACACACCTGCCTGGAATTTCTTAGTATACATAGTAAAAACCTTGATTAGCTGGTTCAGGTGTGTTTAATTAGGGTCAAAGCTAAACTCTGCAGGAAAAGCCCTCCAGGACCAAGTTTGGTGACCCCTGCCTTAAGGCAACAGGAACTGAACAAAGACAGTGAATACAGAACGAACAAGCAAAAGAAAACAAAACAAGACAGGGGATCACAGACTGAGATCATGACAACAGATCTTCCTCCTCATAACATGCACAAACTTGGAATTAAAAAACAAACAAACAAACAAACAAACAAAAAAACTGAATTCTACTGAAAGTACAATTTCCATCACATATAAGAAAAATATGTATAATATTTTTTCAAATAATATATTTTTATACATTTCAACTATAAAACATTTAAGACAGAATGGAAAATTTTCCTCTCTTTCATTTCCCACAAGTTACCCAAATAATAATTAATACTACTGTGATGTCCCATTTTCAGCAGTCACCACGTGAATCCCATTCCGATAAGGGAGTTGAATGTTTTCCAGCACTCTCCTGTATGAAAACGCATTCACAGAAGGTAAAACAAATGTTTAGGATTGATGATTCAGTCACACAAACAGCAGGTAAAATCACAAATTCTAGATAATAAAACAGTAAGAGAAACAAAAACATAAAAGTGTCATCTGGTTGAACATTCAGTCTTCTGAACACAGTAACATGTCATTATTTTTTGCTGTAATTGTACAATGCACAAGTTAATGTTTTTCAATTAAATAATCTGAAGTCCGACAACACATATTTATGTATTGTAAAAATACATATTTTAGTAAATGCTTCATCATACATGCATACGGTGAAGTCTTTTACATTTAAACATGACTTGCTTGCTGATAAAACAAACATCATTTCATCAATTCATTTCATAATATTAACAAAATGTCAAATCCACTGGAAATAAATGTTATAGAGTCTTGATTGCCTGAAGCTTCTAATCATGACTGATCCCATCAAAATTGATCTAGAGATCCAAAAAGGTCATAATATTTTTGCTTATTCATATAATAACATGATATGACAGCTAAAATCAAAAGAGAATCTCACCATATTCTTACAATGGTATTCTTTTTTTTTAATATAGATTTTCTATGTAATGATTTCTGAATCAAACTACATACACTCACAGAAATCTCAGAAACAATATAATTGTGAGATTTGCAGATATATATATACAGTTTTTTGTAGATAGATTCAGTGCACATATTATCTCACCTTATTATATCTGTGAATCCTAATGGTGCCTGTTTCAACAACAAAAAATGAAATTAAACGCACATTACTTTGGTTAATTGGAACAAAACATTTTTTTTTTTAAATCAGCTGTGTGTAAATCTTGCCATTTTGTCTTGTTTGTGTAGATCTCCTGTGGCGATAGCAAATCACACCAGCAACTGCTGCAGCCACGAACAGCAAAACAACAACAACTACAATAGCATTTCTTCCTTCTTTAGCACCTGAAGCCACAGTTGGGTCTGGAACAGCTAAAGACAGACAATCATAATTTCTAGACACTGACTAATAGTCAACTTTAACAATACTTTTAACTGATATTTAGACTTGTCTACCTAGGTCATTAGTATAATATTGATTTGGGTGGATTTTTGAGGAATGCCAGGTAAAATAGCAACAAGAAACAGCAGTGTCCACAGGACAACTGAGCAATATTATGCATTTCTGTCATTAATAACAATAGACTTAAAAAATTGTAAAATTCATAATGTAACAAATGTAACTTACACTTTAATATTGAACCAAAGCTCACTCTTTCCAACAGCCCACAATGTAAACATTCCCTGGGTTGATTTACATATTTCAAACTGCTTTTTAAAACTAAACAGCAAGGGGCATGGAATGACTAATAATACTCACCAGTGACAGTAACACTGAATATCTTTATGATACTGATCCTGCTGCTGCTGCTGTTGAACTGTAGTTTATAGAGTCCAGAGTCTGTGGTTCTGGTGTTTGTGATGGTCAGAGATCCAGTCGGATTCACCTCCAGTCTGTCTCTGAATCTTCCATCAGCATCTTCACACTGACCATATGTACAGATCTTATTGGGAACTCCTGTGATTTGAGCAATGCGAATGTCATTAAAATACCATGTCATCAAATAATTAAGGTTTTCCATTTCACCAGGATCTAAAGTAACAGATTCTCCCTCTGTCACTGACTTTCTCTTCATTCGATCTCGTTCAGCAGCAGGAGCATCTGAAACACAAATTAACAATTTGCAAACTGCTGCTGGAAGGATAAGCACATTTTTTTAAATAAAATTCTACACTGTAAAAAAACAATTTGTTGAGTCAACTTAAAATAATTTGTTACTTGGCTGCCTTTAAAATTTTAAGTTCAGTCAACTCAAAAAAAAGTTTAGTCAACTTGAAATGTTTAGTTGTACTAAGTGACAACTTGTATATTTGAGTTGATTCAGCTTAAAATTTTAAGGCAGCTGGGTTTTTAGGTTTTTAGTTTTGTCAATTCAAATATCTAAGTTGTGGCTTAGTACAACTTAACATTTCAAGTTGACTAAACTTAACTGAATTTAACTTTATAAGGCAGCAGGGTAACAAAGTATGTTAAGATGACTCAACAAATAGTTTTATTTGTTTATTTATAAGAGATCCACTCAAACAGACAATAATAGAACTTTAATCTTCACCAGAACAAGACTAAATGATAATATTAATAAATAACCAATGGGAAAGCAATGTTTTGAATCATACTGAAATAAAAATATATTTAAATCTACAAATTCAACTGTAAACATGTTTTTTGACAAAATTCTCTTTATATGAACTAATATACAGGTAAAAAGAAAACCATAATGTCACTGAAAAAAAAAAAAAATCACTAACTTTTACTGTACATAACTTGTTTTTACATATAATGACTTACCATATACAGCAAAAATAAAGATCTTTTCTCTGATGCTGTGACTGCTGATGATCCGTAAATGATAAACTCCAGAGTCTGTGTTTGTGATGTTTGTGATGGTCAGAGATCCAGTCTGATTATCCAGCTTCAGTCTGTCTCTGAATCTCTCATCACCATCTTTACACTGAACATCTGTACAGATATAACTTAGATCTCCAGTCATTTGAGCTATACGAGCGTCATTATTATACCATCTAATCGTTTCTTGTTGATTTGCTTCAACATCTGTGTGTAGAGTGAGTGAATCTCCCTCCATCACAAATGTTGACTCTCCTTCTGCATGCATACTGAAAAAACCTGAAGAAGAAATTAACATTATAAGCCGAACAAAATGACACAACAGGAAAGTGCTGTGAAAAATAGCAAATGCTTCACACATTGAAAGCAGATGTGAGTTGACCACAAAAAGATGCGTTTTCCATACATTTTTAGTTTGATAAAAGGAATTCCATTCATAGCATTACACTGTATGTAATGTTATGTAATGCTACTGTAAAAAATATGGTAGCAGTGTTTTTGGTTTTATGGTTTTAACTTAGATTTTACATTTAAATACCATAATTTCATTAACTGATTTAATGCTAATATGCCAACCCAAGTACTGAAATCTGTTTTGTACCTCTGTAATACACTGATGACCACCAAAAGCAGGTGGTGATGAGAAAGTCACATGATGAAGCAAAGCCCATCACAAGCAGCTTTTAAATATTAACATATATAGAAGGTGCACAGTGTCATGCACACAAACACTAAACACCATCATGGTACCACACATGAAACTAAAATAATGCAACAAACATTCATTTAACAACATAAGATGTATACTGAAAATATTGTTAACCATTTAACAGTTTTTTTTACTGTAGCATTTTTACAGTCTTTTACCGTTAAATTCACTGTCATTTTTTACAGTGTACAGCTGAACCACTGATGGACTATTTTAAAGGGGTCATCGGATGCCCATTTTACACAAGTTGATATGATTCTTTCGGGTCTTAATGAAAAGTCTATAATATACTTTGGTTAAAAATTCTCAGTGGTAGTGTAAAACAACACCCTTTTTACCTTGTCAAAATCAGCTCTTCAAAAATCAACCCAATCTGGTCGAGGCTGCTTTAAATGCAAATGACCTCTGCTCGCCACGCCCCCTCTCTTCTCTCTGTGGACTGAGGAGTCTGTTTACTTTAGCCACATTTAGCCGTGTTTAGCCGCTAAACTTGCTAACTAGCACATTATTAGGAAAGGCGATCGCAAAGATTCATAAAAAAAACCTTATACTCACTTCTGCTGTGAGTGAAGCTGGATCACAAATGATTCGCGTGAACGTAGACAGATATATGTAGATCGGGAGGCGCATTCCCTTCATAAACAAATGTAATCTACTGCATCTTCAGCGGCTCAGATGTCAGGAGTAAATGACGACCACTATGTTCATTATTACATCCAGCAACAAAACACCTCAATCGCAACAAAACATGGAGGTTGGACTATTATAACTGATCTCAGGTAAGACGCTCATGTCAGTCATGACATGAGGTGTGATGCAACAATGACACAGCACAAATGAGAATGGTTCGATTTGAAAAAGCAGATATTATTTTTACAGATTAATTGAAAAAACACTGCATGGATTTTTATCATTATATGGTAGATTTGTACATACACTGCCAACACATATTAATGTTCAATCAACATGTAAAAGTGAACTTAGCATCCGATGACCCCTGTAATGATGTCCTTACTACCTTTCTGGGCCTTATATGTGTCACGATTCATCAAACATATTTTAAAAATATACTCCAAAATGTGTGTTTCAAAGATGAACAAAGGTCTTACATCTTGGGAACGGCAAATAAATAACAGAATTTTAATTTTTGGTTAAACTATCTATTTAATTTAGACTAGAACACAAATGCAGCACTTTATGAACCAAAACTAACTGCTGAGACTAAACACAAATCATCTTTAAATCTTACTATTAAACTTACAGATTAAACCAATAAGCCTGTTAGGCCATGGCCAAGCACAACTCAGAGCTGAGTACCTCAAATTTTATGGGCTAATTGCTTAAAGTTGTTAATATATATACCTGTCATGGTGTCATAAAGCAAAATTTGTATCATTTCATAATTTAAATTATTTACATTTTGTATAGCAATATAGTTCTTCAGGAAATGTTTAGCAGAGAGGCTACCAAGCAACACAGATGCAGCAGCATAAATGTAATGACTCACCATGTACTGCAACAATGAAGAGCTTCACACTTTCTCCACTCTTTCGTGTTATCTTTAGTTTATAAACTCCAGAGTCTGTAGTTCTGGTGTCTTTGATGGTCAGAGATCCAGTCTGACGATCAAGCTTCAGTCTGTTTCTAAATTTCTTATCAGCATCTTTACACTGAAAATCTGTACAGCTATAACTGAGATCTCTGTTCAATTCAGCAATGAGGATGTCATTAAAATACCATTTCATCTTTTCTTGTTTGTTTATTTCAACACCAGTCTGTAAAGTCACTGATTCTCCCTCACTCACAGTCTGTGACACTCCATATCTATAAACACCAAGCACACCTGGAAAAGAAATTGACAGTTATTATTAGCCAAACAAAATTATACAACAGCAAAGTGTTGTGAAAATGTTCTTCTACAGAATATGGAGTCATAAAGATTGTAGGTAGAGAAATATGCCTGGATTATAATGTAACACATGCTAACAACAGCAAAAGAACATCACTAATTCAAACATTCACTCATCAGGCAAACATGAGTCTCACAAATCGCCTGGACTAAATGAACAGCATACAACACACATCATGATTCATAACACAGTTATGCTCATAAGTTTACATACCCTTTGCAGAATATGCAAAATTGTAATAATTTAATAAAGGGATTTTTTTTTTTTTTAAATAGTACTGCCCTAACCAATCTACCTTACATAATAAATGTTTACATATAGATGACAAGACAAGCCAAATGAAGCAGTTTAAACGTTTACATGAGCTTGATTCTTCATTCTCCATGTCATTATCTGGATGGGTGTTCTTTGTTTTGTACTAGTTGTATTATCATTAAAAAAAATAAAAAATAAAAAACAAATATGATCGCATCTGCCTGGAAAGCTTCATATCGCCACCACTAATTATTATTATTATTACGCATTTATTATTGTGCATTCCTGTAGCCTTTATCAGCATTTGCATAGCAATATTTCTTTTTATCGTTTATGGAAGAGAGAGTTGAACAATTTAAATGTCTTACCAGCCACGAAGGGTGCACACAATGTCACCAAACTACAGACCGTCATTTGCAACATTTTTCCACTAAAAAATGTATGCAGTTTTTATGGAATTAAGGGTTTTGTTCCTATGTCGACGTCCTGCACAAATGAAAGTGAAAGTAAGTTATTTCGACTACAAACAGGCTAACTGAAGCTTAGACCTATGTCAAAAATAACATATCACATTTAAATCGAAGCATCATTCGTGTTTTCCCTTTGAAGTTTAGATTGTGTAAAGAGTTTTGCCGAGGACTCCACTGACGAAATAAAAAACAAAACAACACCACAGCCGTTTCCGCAGTCTGCAGATTTACCGTAGTTATCATAATAAGCGCGCAAATAGCTTTGCTTTGCTTTATATACATATATAATCATTATGCATACTTCTGCAGTAATATTTAATACTGAATATATAAAATATTGAATATATCTTGCATATTTAAACTTGTACTTTCAAGCTACTTTCACACATTTATTTTGCTCTACAGCAAAAAAAAAAAAAAAAAATCACATTAATAATCAAGTTTAAGTCTCACATCTGTCTGTTAAGATGTGTCACCTTTTGTTTTGTGTTGTGTCTCTGCTGCTGTTATTCATTTAACATTTAAGTGTTACTGATTATTGTCTTTGTAAATCAACAGTCAACATAACTGTTTTTTTTACATTCAGCAGGTCTCTCTGATACCAAAACTAATGAAACATGGTCGTTGTCAGGGATGGATGGAGATTCTGTTACTCTACGCACTGATGTTACTAAAATACACAAAGACGATTAAATATTGTGGAATTTTGGAGCTAAAAACTCTCTGATAGCTCAAATAAATAAAGCCTCTGGAATCTTCATCACACATAATGATGGAAGATTCAGAGACAGACTGAAGCTGGAAAATCAAACTGGATCTCTGACCATCACAACCATCACAACTGAACATGCTGGACTCTATAAAGCAAAGACACCTACAGCTGTGTGACTGCACTGACACACTGGCAGCACTGACCGGAGTTAAGCACTCAGTGTCACAGTGTCACAAATTTAACGTGTCAAGTTAAAATGGTTATTCTAAAAGTGCCTGTTTCAAGATGCATTGGTTTGTTCTGTTTATTTGCGTTACTTCATGGCTTGCTCTTGCGAATGTATCATGTTTATGGATGGGCGCGGTTGTCTCGTTTTCACTGAAGGCTAACTCATCCTCATTGTCATCACACGGAAGAGGCAACTCGGCACTCTTCCTATTGTCCTTTCCGTAAAATATTGTTGTATTCATTTTTTGCAAAGACTAAATTTTTTTTTGTATTTATACATAAATACACATATATTACAATAAACACTTCAAATAAATAAATAATTACAATCAAATTATTGATGTTACTATCTATTAAAAAACTCCCAATGGGCAAATACATTACTTCAATTCCACTGTGGTACAGAGTTGCCATATGGCAGCATTGATATTTTCTCATTTTACAGAAAAACTATGTTAGATAATATTGATTTCTGAATAAAAATATGTAATTTACTAACCAAAGATGATGCAAAAAAATCTCCCATTTAGAAATTAAGTTTTCAGAGCAATTTCTGGAGCACTTCAACAGGTGGGGTGACAGTGCAAAAAACGTGTTTGGAGGAACATTCAAATGTCATGTGGCTTAAAAACAGCATATCATTGACTACCTTAAGGCCAGCCCTTTTAATTAACATATTGCAGTATACTGTAGTTTTTTCAGAATAACAAGGAAATAAGTAGAAAGTAATTGTTGCCATATGGGGTTAAAAATGTCTCCAGCTAGCCTAAAAAACGGCGGCTGCATCCGAAACCGCATACTCTCTGAGTAGGTAATAAATTTCAGTAAGTACTTAACAAGGTCCACAACTAAAAGATATGAGAAACAGGTTCAATTCATCTATATAATAATACTACATACATACATACATACATAAGCATCCTTAGCATTTGCAGTGTCAAAGGAGACATCAGGCCGCTGCACAGAGATTTTGTCTTTGAAAAATCTTTTTTTTTTCTTACTGTTACAGCTAATGATATGACAAACAAACCTTTTCATAGCTTTTAATCAACTGAACCAATTGCTTTGCAAAATGATACACTGTTTCGAAGCCTTGGAAACACCACACAATGCCTGCCATTCAAAATTGTGTAAATGCAACAAAAGCTCAGGCCAAAACATGTATACAACAGCTTTTACAAATCCACTGCAAAATGCCTTACTATTACTTACTAATATTTTATTGAAATTATAATACCCATCTCTATTTGCAGCGCAGCGTTAAAATTTTCCATCCGGTATTATACTGCCAACACTTCTCATAGATACAGCATTCAAATATTATATATTAAAATGTAAACTGCATAAGGAGAGCTGTTGGCAAAAAAATTCACCTGTGAAGCAGTGGTAACCAAGTACAACTTGATATAAAAGTTTTAATTTCTTTTTTAAAACAACAACAAATCTAACATTTGCAAACTATAGTTGTGTTAAACAAGTTTGTTTTGTGGCTATTGCATTGCTCTCTCTATGTCAAAAACAATTTCTCACCGTGGTTTAGTGTTTCTATAGAGGGTCTTATATATCTAACAGGAAGACACCCTTAATCTACAAACTAAACACATGCCCACACACAAGCAGTATGTCCACCTAACATATCAAATCACATTTTTATATATTTATTTATTTTATATATATATTTTTATATGTAACAGTCAGACAAATAAAAACAATCAATGTTAAATCATAAAAATGAATGTTTTCCACTATTAAAAACAATTAAAGTCTTACTTAATCTAACTACATATAGTGTGTATACAGAGCATGTGAGCATGTGCATTAGGAGGGTTGCCAATTCTTTTGGGGGAGGAGTCATATGCAAGATTAACACTTCTGTTGCATTTGTTTTAATCAGTTTGAGTGTTATCTATGAAAGGTCTAATTAGATCAGATTTCACTGAGCAACATGCTTATTTTGTTCTGTTTGTGCCTCTGGCCTCTAACTAGTAAGTTATAAGCATTTCTATGATGTTATAAGCATTTCTATGATGTATTTTATTTCAGAGTAACAAATAAAATCCTGCTATGGTGCAAATTAGATGTATTAAACGTCTTGTTTTTTGTTTGTTTGTTTGTTTGTTTTTTTAATTATTTTTTAAACTTTTAAACATTTAAACTTATCCTTCCTTAACTTAACTTAACCTTTATATACATATATAATCATTATGCATACTTCTGCAGTAATATTTAATACTGAATATATAAAATATTGAATATATCTTGCATATTTAAACTTGTACTTTCAAGCTACTTTCACACATTTATTTTGCTCTACAGCAAAAAAAAAAAAAAAAAATCACATTAATAATCAAGTTTAAGTCTCACATCTGTCTGTTAAGATGTGTCACCTTTTGTTTTGTGTTGTGTCTCTGCTGCTGTTATTCATTTAACATTTAAGTGTTACTGATTATTGTCTTTGTAAATCAACAGTCAACATAACTGTTTTTTTTACATTCAGCAGGTCTCTCTGATACCAAAACTAATGAAACATGGTCGTTGTCAGGGATGGATGGAGATTCTGTTACTCTACGCACTGATGTTACTAAAATACACAAAGACGATTAAATATTGTGGAATTTTGGAGCTAAAAACTCTCTGATAGCTCAAATAAATAAAGCCTCTGGAATCTTCATCACACATAATGATGGAAGATTCAGAGACAGACTGAAGCTGGAAAATCAAACTGGATCTCTGACCATCACAACCATCACAACTGAACATGCTGGACTCTATAAAGCAAAGACACCTACAGCTGTGTGATCAACAATCCCATCAGCAACCAGGCCAGACATCTGGACATCAGCAAACTCTGTCACACATGTGCAGGTAAGTTTATGGTGCATGAGTTTATTAGTCTGTAATTGAGTTTATCTCAAGTTGATGTTTTTTTATTCCTCAGACTCTTTCTACTGAAGCTGTGATCCGATTGGTGCTCTCTGCTCTAGTGGGTGTGGCTATTGTCATTGTTCTAGTTTATGACATCAAATCCAGAAGAGCTAAACAAGATTGAGCATATATTCCCACATCTAGAAAATAAATGTTGTTATAATTAATCATATAACTTTTTATTATTATTTATTGGTCTTCATGTAGTTTTAATGGCTGACAGATCCATGTACAGACCAAAACTGTAGTTAACATCTAGTTTATTTTTTTTACAATAGCTCATGTACAAATATATTACCAGTGTTATCATGCTCATGCTCAATTCCTAAGTATTTGCCTTGCCAATCAAGGTCATAAAAAAAAAAAGAAATAAAATAAAAATCTAAATCGAAGCATCCCTTTTCATATTTCTTGTTAATCTTTGTGTTGTTTAAATCCCTGTCACACTTGTGGTGTTCCCAGTCAACCATGACCTGTCCACAAAAAATAACTTATAAATCTATTGCTATGCAATATCATCACCAAATATTGGTAATTTTTTGTCAACTTGTTTTCTTTCAATAATGTGTTTTGATCTTTTAGACAAACCGCTTGTGAATAAGCATATTGCTGAATGTTTGTAGCTGATGTCAGCTTGTGTCTGAGGTGTGAATAGTGTGTGGATGATTTCCCCATTCCTCCTGACTTTTGCTCTACAAACTACTTAACTCATGGATGCTTGTTTCACAAAGTTATGAAATCATACAGAGACATTACTGTAAAATATGATAATACCATATACCTTATGACCTTATATCTTATATTTGCTGATCATGCAGGTAAGCTCTGCTAGTTTCAGCAGCTATTTCAAGTTATTTACACACACATTGTTCTCTGTCGGTGTTAGGGAATAATTTGGAGAGGTTAGTAGAGTGTTTTGGTAAATTTTAGTACTTGCGTAGTTGCTAGTTGTACACTGGTCAAAAGAGCTCACCTTAATAAGTCCATGTCTGGAGCACACTGAAAGTGTACAGGACTGTTTATACATTGATAGGTATTTCTGTTTTGATTTCAACTCAGAAAGTAGTGATTTCTAACTTCTACGACTAAGAAAAGTGGCCCCACTTGAAGTCAGATTTACAACTCAAGCGGAAGTCCTTAACTTCTGTGCAGCTTAGAAACGGATGAGTATGAAATCGCGCGAACATGGCGGCAACCAGGGAGACGTAACCTACACATAAACATTACATCTGAATCAAAGAAAGAGCACACAGTTTAGTCTAAGATCTTACTTTACATGATAAGAAATATAAAATAAACACATGTGACACTAAATGACCATCTCTGTTAATATCGTGTGCACCACGAATGCAAACAGAAGCGTTTCTCCGCCTTTATGACGGTTGCTAGGATAATTGTTTTGTTGACAGTGCGCCAAATTTATGCTTTTTCCACCTAATGCTTTGTACTGTAAACATATATCCTCATCTGCATTTCTGTCCCTATAGCGATTTAATAGCGCCGTCGCTTTTAACTTACACACGTGCTGAACTTAGAGAAAGCAGATCTAAACATTCAGAAATGAAACTAATACAGCATTTGACCACTAGAGGGATGAGCCATAATCCCTCAAAACAAATGTGCCATTTGCTTTGTGAAGCATCACTACTTATATGGGATATTAATAATGATTAATAAATAAATACCATTGTTAAACCACAAACGTTCTCTACAAAATATGTATTAGTTACTTTTCCTGCTATAAAACCATAATTTGAGATCTTCTTCAAAGAGTGTAAGATAAATAAATAAACAAATAAAATGAATTGGTCTGATTGGTTGGTTGGAATGTTGTTCCAGGATCGACAAGTGAACAAGGAACATGCTGTACTTCACATTCACCAAGACAGACCACAGGGTGAGCACCCCCTGCTGGCCTCATTAGCAGCTCTTCCAGCTGCAACCTAGTTATCCCAGGAGGTCACCCATCCAGGAACTGACCATGCTCAACCCTGCTTAGTTTCAGTGGGCATCCAGCTGGCCAAGTGCACTATTTGATCAATGTAAATAGAAATATCTGATCATCCATCATAATGAGGTCACTATTTACATTTCATATCATATGTAAACACTTGCATTTCCAAGGCAACAACTGACACTGCATTTGTATCCACCTATTTCTGAACACAGCAGTCTTGCCCGACTGGAACAGTGCTTTACATTTTCGGTCCCTGGTGTTTCTATAACGTTAGTTTAGCAATATTGAAAAAGTTTCAATTAAGTCAATCATTTTACCCCGTTTTAACATCTCCATTCTATGGAGACCAAAACAAGAAAGCACCCAAATGGAAGTTAGAATCCATCATGGCGCCACGCATCGGTTGCTCAGAAAAAAAAAAAAAGATGCATTTCAAGCTCTGTTATCAGCCTCAGAGTGGAAAATTAAAACATATCTGTGCCAGTGTAACCCCTTTCCCTGGGTCCTACTCACAAACGCGCTCCACGCAGGCCTCAAACCCAGGTCTCCGGCATGGGAGGTGGGTGCGCTAACAAGAAGGCTAAAGACCGTAGCCACTAGCATCTGTCGCTAGTGTTCCTCTTGAGATCAGGGGTGTGAGGTTTACCTGCACAGCAGCCTACCTGCTGGCCTCCGTTACAACAACTGGCCTGGATCTGCATGGAATGGAACAGTTAAAGCCATATGGTCTTTCTGTCCATGTGTACCACGTGGCTCAAGTTTTCATTAGTCACATGTTTTTGTGTCATGTTTTGTGCATATGGCTTTTGATTTGTTTGTTTCTGTATGCCATGTGCTTCTGTTTATTAATATTAAGCCCACTCTTCTTGTTACTTGATTATTGGAAAATATTCACCTGTACTTCCTTGTTACCCTCGTTGTTTGCATTCTTATTTATACTCTATGTGTTTGCAGTTCTGTATGAGTTTGTTGTTAAATATTCCAGTGTGTGTTGCTTTGCCGTGTTATGCTCAGTGCAGTGGCCAGTAGTGTTTTCTCTCATGGCGTAGTTGTTGTTTTTTTCGCATCAAGTCCTTGCCTCATCCCTTAACCAAACCTGACACACAGACACAGGCAAGTCAGTAACCCACTTGAAATCTACTGAAACCTTTAGAAGATGTCTGTAACTTAAAAGAATACAAGGCGGTAATAGGTCAGCAGAATTCAATTTTAGGAGCCAGTGTTTTTGTGCAGTGGAAATTAAAAAAAAGTGATTCTAAACTTGTGAATACGACTGTTTTGTACTGTTTCTCTCCCTTTGTGTCGGACACACTTTCTCATCATGTCTTCTTTTTTTTTTCCATAGATTAAAAAGTCTGTTCATGTTAGTAGGACAGGAAGAAGCCTCTCACCTACAAAACTGAACACACATACTCTGAATGGTCTACAAGATGTTTGTCCACCCAGCAGGTCAAACCACATTTCTCAAAAACACAAACCGCAGCTGCTTTCAGTTTGACTCAGAAAATAAACGTTAGCAAACTGGTACCATGAGATCATACATGGTTTTAATGTTGCATTTTAATTTTTCCTTACACAAAAACTATGAATTGAATGAATATAAACAACAATTTTAAAATCACTACAGTTTTGCTCTGTCTTACCAATTCACACAATTTTATTCACTTTTAGCTATTAAACCCAGCCAGGCAATTAATTATCTTTAAAAAAAAAAATCTAGAATAAATTATATAAATAAAAAATACTGTCACCTATAATTAATTAACAACTAAAGTCTTAATAAGGGCCAGATGAACATTATAGCATATGCAAATGCAGCATATAAACTAGGAGGGTCAAACTCTGTCAGGGGAGGACTCACATATAGCTTTACTATTTTTATAGTCTTCTTAGATCAGACACTGAACAACTTAAGAAAATGTCTCACATGTTTATTTCGTTATGTTTGTACTGGTGGCATTTTATCGGTAAGTAATACATCTATTTTTATGACCCATTTCTTTCCATTGTGGAGTAGTAAAGCTGCTGCTACTGTTCAAATTATATTATTTCATCTGCAATTATTTACCAAATTAATTCTTATTGCGAAGTTTGCTTACTATGTATTCAAGTCTCTGTTTGTGTTTTTTTTGTTTGTTTTGTTTTGTTTTGTTTTTTGTTTTGTTTTTTCCTCCCCAGCAATTTCTAAGAAATATTTTTTTAAAAAATACATACACAACAATAAAGATGTGGTAATCCCATGTGCATTCAAAGATTCAGATGCAGTGAGCCTGATTTGTCTAAAGATGTCATTTAAGCTATTGTAAATATCCAGAATAATTAAACTTGTACATTTTAGCTGTAATTATCATCATGTATTCATTGTTAACATTATTTAACTTCCCACAATGGTTTTGCTGTAATAGCATGTAAGTTTAATTAACATAAAAAAAAAATATTTACTGATTTATTTACTTTACACATTTGTCTTTGTTTTGGCTTGTCTTTCCTGCTTTTTTTTAGTTCATATTTACTGTTTGTTGTTACAACTGCTAAGACCCATTTCTAAAACTTCAGTCACTTCTACACTCTAAAAACAAATGGTGCTATATAGCACTAAAAGTGGTTCTTTAGCTCGTAATAATAGGGGAACCACTTTTAGTGCTATATAGCACCTATTTTAAAAGGTGCTATATGGCACCTTTGTCAAATGGTTCTATGTAGAACCATCAGATGTACCATACACAGTTAATGAGATAATTAGGTGATTAACAAAGTGATGATTGATCATTATTGAAGACACCTGATGTTAATAAGCAGAATCACCAAAGGAGAAAAACAACATTTTTAAGCAACCATTATAGTGGTCAGTGTTTGCATTAGTTGGGCTCTTGGCCCTTAAATATTTAATATTAGATTTTGTTTGGCTGCTGTATTTTGGAAATTTTTTTCTTACAACCTGTTAAAAAAAAAACAAGTATTTCACCTAGGCACACATAGACATCAAGAACCAGCCCATGAATCTCAACAATGGTGACAAACGGCATATTCAGATCAACAGATCAACTCTGAACTCTCATAATTTATTCATGTCGCAATGCATGATGGGAGTCATGGATGAGTTCTGATTGGCTACAACACGCTTTTTGATGGTCACCGTTGTTGTGATTCTCACACTGATTCTTCATGTCTGTGTGTCTAAATTAAGATCAACTTTTTTTCATCATCTGTCTGATTATGGCAAAACTGATTGTTCTTCTGTTTACAATTTTTTTTGTGATCTGTAAGAAAATTCTACGTCAAATACTCAAGTCACTATATGATGATTAAGTCAAGCACAGTCAATGCCATCTTATTGACTTTTGCTCTTTGCTTGTCTGGCTGTTATAACTCAGTAATTGCAGCCAAACAAGACCTAATATTGATGATTTAAGGGTCAAGAGCCCAACTAATGCAAACACTGACCACTATAATGGTCACTTAACAATTTTGGTTTTCTCCTTTGGTGATTCTGCTTATTAACATCAGGTGTCTTCAAAAATGGTCAATCATCACTTCGTTAATCACCTAATTATCTCGTTAACTTTAACACTGCTTCAGTGTTCATATGTGTCCACACTCAGAGTGTTAAATTAACACTGGGGATTTTGCTGTGTATAGCATTTTATTACTTCAACAAAAATGGTGCTCAATAGAAACAATCATAGGGGCTTGTATTACTACAATAGTAGTAAATATATTTACTACAATGGCAAAATGTCTTGAATCACTTTTATGCTTTTCTAAGGTCAAAAGGTCTTATGTGGGAAATATTTCTTTATGGGGACCTTAGGGGCAAAAAGATCTTCAGAAAATACACTGAATGTTAATGTTGTTTTTAATCCTTTCCCCAACTGAAGAGTTTAAGAGAGAGTTAGAGATCCTTATTCAGAGGCTTAACAGGTTCTTTGTATGGCAGTGGTGCTATATAGCACCTTAACGACCCCAAAGAACCACTGAAGAACCAGACAGGGGCTTGACCGGTTCTTTATACACTAACGGTGCTATATAGCACCACAATCACACCAAAGAACTGCTGAAGAACTGCTGAAGCACCATTTTATTTTCTGTGTGTATACTTTTCATAAGGTTCAAATGCACTAAAATTAATCAAACTAACCCATTCTTAATAACACTAGCAAACTTGTCATCAACAAACACTTTGTCACTCAAAAAACATTGACTAAAATCACTATCAATAGGCAATATTATATATAGATATAGATATAGATGTATATCGTCACCTTAAAATTATGAGGTTCTATCTGCATTCTGAGCACTTTTAAGATAATGAGCTTTAAACTGTTTGTGTTCCATAGATTTCTTTAGATAGAAACATTTTTTTCTTTCTAAAAAAAACACACCCAAAATTAAACATTACATAATGTAAATAAGTTGTCACCGAATAAGAATATGTAAATAACTCAATTTTGACAAAAATGGCAAACTAAGGCAACAATATATATATATATATATATATATATATATAGGCTATTTCAGAATATTAAGAATATTAGGTGTATAAATCCTGCATTAATTTAGTCTTCCACATATTCTGTAGGATAACAAATCAGTTTATAACATAAGTACTGGACACCACAAGGCTTTACGTTTGCTGGTGTATACTGCGAATACAGGATGTTCTCTGCAGACCTTCAAAGAACCGTGCCTATACGTTTAAAAACTGTGAAATTCACCAAAACAACAATTTTGGGACACTATTTATTTTGTACCCACAATAATTCCTGAACTTAATTATCAAATGTAAATTAAATGTCCGTGACAATATTTGTCCCTGTATGTTCATCAGGTGTGTTTGGTAAGTCAGTGTCAGTGACAGAAGGAGAGTCTGTCACTCTAAATACTGATTTTACTGAAATACATGAAGATGAAGATATACTCTGGACATTTGGAGCTGAAATATCTCTAATAGCTGAAATCAGTAAAGCTGCTGGAATCTTCTCCACATATAGCGGTGCTGATGGGAAATTCAGAGACAGATTGAAACTTGACAGTCAAACTGGATCTCTGACCATCACTAACATCACAACTCAACATGCTGGACATTATGAAGTACAGAGAAATGGAGTGAAACTGTCATCAAAAACATTCAGTGTTTCTGTCTATGGTGAGTAAAGATCATTTGTTACAAATTTACATTATAAAATGAGTAAACGTCATTTTTAAAGAAAAAAAAAAAGCATTGATCTCTAAATACTGAATTGAAAATAATATTGTTGATTCCACCCACCCCAGCTCATCTGCCTGTTCCTGTCATCAGCAGAGATTGTTCATCATCATCATCAAATTGTTCATTGTTGTGTTCAGTGTTGAATGTGAGTGATGTGAGTCTCTCCTGGTACAAAGGAAATAGTTTATTGTCCAGCATCAGTGTGTCTGATCTCAGCATCAGTCTCTCTCTACCTCTGGAGGTGGAATATCAGGATAAAAACACCTACAGCTGTGTGATCAACAATCCTATCTGCAACAAGACCAGACATCTGGACATCAGTGAACTCTGTCACACATGTGCAGGTAAGTTTATGGTGCATGAGTTTATTAGTCTGTGATTGAGTTGATCTCAATTTGACCTTTTTTATTCCTCAGACTCTGTCCACTGTTGTGTTTCTACTGAAGCTGTGATCCGATTAGTGCTTTCTGCTCTAGTGGGTGTGGCTATTGTCATTGTTCTGGTTTATGACATCAGATCCAGAAGAGCTGAACAAGATTGAGCATATATTCCCACATCTAGAACATAAATGTTGTTATAATTGATCATTGTCATGAATCTGGTCGGTGACCTGCGGTCCGCTCACCACCAGATGTCACTCTGGTCCTGTCATCATACACTGACTGTTGCTTTACATGACTACATATCCCACTATCCACCATGCTGATTGCGCCATACACCTGTGGCCAATCAGCGGCCCTATTTAAGCCCCGGACTTTCACTTGGTAGTCACCCAGTATTGTGGAGTGTTTTTGTGGAGAACTGCATCGGTTGCGTTTAGCGCTCCCCTAGTGCTAGCACCTTAGAGAGTTTGTTCCTAGTTTCCTGTGTTCCCTAGTTTCCTGATTTCCTAGTTATCTGAGCATTCTCGCCTGGCCATCTCGTTTCGTCTGTCTCGCCGCCTGCCTTTCTGGACTTTAGCTCGTATAAGGATTACTCTTCTGTCTCACGTCATGGATTATGTTCGCCACTGATTGACCCACGCCTGCTTCACGGACTACTCTTGAGCCTCACCCCAACATACCTGTTCGCTGTTGTTCTGACCCTACCTGTTTGACGATGTATCTGTCTCGTCCCTTGAATAAAAGCTTGCACATGGATCCCCTCGCCTCTCGTCTCCCTCTCCACATGACAATCATATAACTTTATTATTATTATTATTATTATTATTATTAATAATAATAATAATAATTTGTCTTTATTTATTTTTTTAATGGCTGAGAGACCCATGTACAGACTTTAACATTTATTTTATTTTTTGCAATAGCCCGTGTACAAATATCTTCAAAATAATACAAATATATTATCAGTGTTATAATGCTTGGATTTATTAATTGATTTCCTAAGAATTTGCCTTACAAGTTAAGGACATTAAAAAAAAGGGCCCATTTTTATATTTCTTCTTACAGCATGGAGCCCTTAAAGCTTTAAAAAAAAGAGAGAGAGAGAGAGAGAGAGAGAGAGAGAGAGAGAGAGAGATGGGAAGGGAAATAATAACAAAAAAATCGATGTTTTTGCATTCTCTCAAAGTACTGCATGTGTTCCCCTGAAATTTTTAAAGCTATATTTTCCTCCCATCCCATATTAAAGAGACCATGCGTAATTCTCTTGAAAAAAAAAATGCAAAACATAGATGCAAAACACTTGTCAAAAGGAGTAGATAACCTGTTTTATTCATTTGTTTACATCTGTACAGAAATGTGTGTTGATCTTTTGGACAAACTTATGTGCATAAGCATATATCTACTGCTGAATGTTTGTTGTTGATGTCAGTTTGTCTAAGGTGTGAATAGCGTGTGGCTGATTTTTTTTTCCCCCATTCCTGCTCATGTGGAACAGTTTGACTTTTGCTCTGCAAAATACTGAGTTCATGAATGTTCATGATTCACAAAGTTCTCAAAATAAACTGAGATATTACTGTGAAATAGGATACTACCATATACTTGGTGTCTTATATTTGCTGTGATCATGCAGGTAAGCTCTGCTAGTTTCAGTAGCTATTCCCAGTTCTAGCAAGAAAAGCAGAAGTATTTCTAGGAACTATTCTTAAAATCAGACCTTTTTTTCTAGGGAATCATTTTGAGAATTAAAAGCAATGTATGATTTACTGATGTATCATGCTAATGTTTGAAGGTTGCTAAAAACTCATTTTGTTTTCATCCAAAACAAAATATCTTGTTATAGTGTGTTTTAAACATTAAACAACACCTCATAGTACATTACAGCAGCCAAAGACCCAATAACAACAAATTGGTAAATCAATGCGCACTACTGACCTTTCAGTGGAATGATTTATTTACAAAGCAGTGATCACAGGTTCCGATGCTAATCAGAAAATATCAATACAAGAGAAGGCACAAATATCACAATTAAAACCTTATTCAATTCATTCAGACATTCAAATAAAATAACATTGTTCATTATGTCATCATCAGTCACCTGTTTTGGTGAGCAGTTGAAATGCTAACACTCAGTATTATTTTGTTGAATCAGAATTAATTTGTTGACAGTGCACCAAAGTTATGCTGTTTCTACCTAATGTTTCTGTACTGTAACATATCCTCATCTGCATTTCTATCCCTATAGTGATTTCATAGCTGCCATTGCTTTTAACTTATAGGTGTGCTGAAATTAGAAAAATCAGATGTAAACACTTGTAAATGAAACTAGACTAATACAGCATTTGACCACTAGAGCCATACTCCCACAGTTTTTTTCAACTGCTTACACACATTTTCCAAACTTTGCTCCTCTTCAAGAATTTGGCTGAGAGATGTTGAAAAAATATAGAAAAAAAAAACAAGAAAGCAAGATGGAAACCAAACAATTTTTTTATGTATTTATTTTTTTACTGTAAGCATTTGTGGTTGTGAATACAGTATTACACAGTACAAACGAAAATAAATATTCTACCAGTCAAAAGCCTGCATTTATTTGATCCAAAATATAGCAAAAAACAGTAAAATTTTGAATTATTTTAAATAACTGTTTTCTATTTGAATAGATTTTAAGATATAATTTATTCCTGTAAATTCATAGCTGAATTTTTAGCATCATTACTCCAGTCACATGATCCTTCAGACATTATTCTAATATTCTGATGTGCTGCTCAGAAGTACATTTATTATATTAGTATTATTATTATTATTATTATTATCATTAATTACAGTTTTTCTGAAATGCTAAAACACATTTTTTTTGAAACCATCACTCATTTTCTCAAAGCTCTTTCTGACCTTCTGACAAAGGGCTTTTTTAAATTTATGATCATGGCTTTATTAGCAATGTCATTTTTCCAAAAAAGTTATTATGTTAGTTATTATTTATTTAGTTGTTAGTTATTATGTATTTGTGTTAGTTATTATGGACAATTTATAGTAATTTACAGTAAACCAGATAGTCCAACCAGTCCTCTCCCTCATCCAGACATTTTCCTTATTTTTCTGCTTCTCTGTATTGTTCTGTATTGTTTTGAACAAAACTAATCTGACTGCCTTTTTTATTATGCATGGGCATGTAATGGAAATATTTGGAAAAAGGATTGGAATCAGCTATTTTTCAATTATTAGAAATTAAAATAATTATGAGAGACCCGAGGGAGGCAGAAAGTCCATGCAAACAGAATATTTAATAAATCCAGAGGAAAAACCAAGGAAAACAACGACTTAATCATAACAGAGACTGATCAAAGAAACTATGGAAGGGCACGGCTAAGTACTAACTAAATCAAGGGACTAGTGAGGATAATTAACAAGGGACAGGTGAATGGAAGAATCACAATAAGAATCAGGAAAACTAGATCAGGGGAAAAAAAAACAGTGAAGACAGAACTATAAACACAAAAGACACGTGACAAGTAGAGGTTTTACACTATATTTAAAGATTGGAACATTAGGTCTTCATTTCCGTCATGCTGTGTTTAAGCATTTGTAAAACAGATATGAAGTAAGCTTGTGTGAAAAGAAAATTTAAGCATTTTAGAAACTTATAAATTGACTGAATATTGTGTGAAAACAACATGAATTGGTGTTAATGGTATGGTTACAACAGACAGACGTTGTGCTAATTGTGTTTAGAGTTTTGAAAATGTGACTACATTTTCACATTTGTTAGCAATTGAAAAAAACTGTAATGTTTTGACTGAATGACTCTATTTTGAATCGGGATTGCTGTGTTATGATAGAGTTGTGTTATGTTGTTGTTTATATATATATATATATATATATAGCTTTATTATTCAAATGTCATGAGAACATGAGGTATTACATATCAAATTGCAATAGCTGCCAGAGAACAGGAAGAGAGAGAGAAAAAAAAGAGAAAATTACATAAAATTCAATGCTTTCAGAGCATTACATGTTTTCAGTGCTTTTTTGTTTTTTGATTGTTCCAAAAGATTTACATACAGTGTAAAGTCATTAATAAAATGGGAAAAATCTGGTCTACACTGAGCCCACTTATGTATATGGTATTTTCCTAACAGAATAAGCAATCGTATAATGTGTTGTTCCTTACAATTCAAATTTTCATTATCTGTATAAACCAGCACATCAAATATACAGATTTCTATCATACTATCATACAAGAGGCATATTCAGGACCGGTTCCACTTCAGAATCAAAGATAACATCATCCCAACGATTCAGGAGAGACCAGTGAAGAGCTTGGGGAAGCAGTATAGGGCAGATCTCAACGATAAGCAGAGTGTGAGGGAGATGATTATCCAAGCACCTGGATGACATCCTTAGAGAAGAGTGACCTACCTGGAAGATATAAGGCCTGGGGTTACCAACATGGGGTAGTTCCTAGACTGCTCTGGCCTCTGCTTGTGTATGAGGTACCTGTATCAACTGTTGAGGGATTGGAGAGGAGGATTAACACCTACTTAAGGAGGCTTTTGCTCCATCAGCCTGTATAGCACAGGCAGTAAGTTACAGCTGCCGGTGACATCTGTGCTCGAAGAGTATAAAGCGACAAAGACACGCCAGGCCATGATGCCACAAGATAGTAAGGACGAAAGAGTATGCCAGGCAGGCATTGTGGTCAGGACAGGTTGCAAATGGTCAGCCAGTAGAGCACTGACAGAGACTGAGGATCGACTGCAGCATGCTGACATCGTATATGTAGAAAAGGTATTCAGTAGGGAAGTGATGAGATCCGAGGTGTCTCGTGAAACCAGTCGGTCTCGCAAGATCTTGTGACGATATCCTCGCAAAACATTTTGCAGTGTTTACATTAGAGCTGCACGATTAAAACATCAAGATCTCGAATCAAACATCCGCACGATCTTATTCTTGAATGACAATTTAGCTATGTCTACTAGGTGTCACACCCCTGTGGACTGTTTATGTTGGTTTCTCCCTCTTGTGCCCATATTTGGTTCTTCCTGCCCTCGTTGTGTCCTATTTAGTTAACTCCCTTCACCTGTTTGTTTATCATCATCCACCCTATATGAGTTGTTTCAGTTCTATGCTTTGTGTCTGGTCTCATCTATTGTGCACATGTTTTGCTGTCTCCCTGTAAGTTCATTGTGGATTATATTAAAGACTTTTAGATTTTACTGTTATCTTTGTACGAGTAAGTTCATCCAACACATGTCCTGACAGTAGGACTGTTTCACATCGCAAGAGTCAGTGGAGCGTGAGAAGCACGTTCCCTATTTGTTGTCCGCTCCGAATTGTGTCACGTATACGACACTAGGGGTCGCCCTTGGGAGCCCAAACACCTCTGATAGTTTGAGAAAAGGCCAATGAAATTGGGTGTGCAGATTTGCGTAGCTGGCCATGCCCTGGACATCCGGGTATAAATAGGGCAGCGCATGCTCTGCTCACTCTTTCTGTTTCTCTCTGTGAGAAGCTGCACTGAGAGTTCCCCTGCGTGCTTCGACGGTGATCTTGAAGAGCAATCTTCCTCCTAAAAGAGTAATTTCTCTGAAAGAGCTGGCGTGGTTGGGATTGTGTGTTGGTAACCATGCCTTTTCCTCCGTGTCATCCTGCTTCCGGCTTACCTCTCCAAATGATCGACACGACCGTTGTGTTCAGTGTTGAGTGATGCTCACGTTGATGCAGCGTTTGTTGTTGATTCATGTCTTGCTTGCGAAAACATGATCATGTGCGCACTTTGCTCATGAGCCACATGCTTTTACGTGAAGCCGTGGCTCACCTCGACTGCTTCCCGCTCCGGTCCATCTACTTCCGGATACAAGGCCATTGCGATGTGCGTCGATGGTGAGTATTAGGAAGCAAGGAAGGTTCCGCCGGGTGAAAACCCTGCAAACCTCTCACTCCTTGCACCCCTCAATCGAGCTTCCGGATGAGTTTGTTAGTCTGTCTCAGTACAGCTGACTTTCTTATTTGGAGCTCCTAAATGGGCGAAAATGGTTAGTGGCAGCATCGCTAAGAGGGTGTAAGCTGTTTGAAGCTGAAGCTTCAGCTGAGCAAACCTCTGCGGGTTGCTGATTCTCAGTTAAAGGCGGACGCTAAAATGGCGGCCATGCCTGAAACAGGCAGCCAAGGAGGGGCTGATTAATAGACATCTGGGTAATGACCTGTACATTTCAGGCACTGCTCATTTCCAGTGCCTGTTTCCCAGAAGTGCACGAGAAGTTGCTGAAATTACCGTAAAAAAATCGGTCAGAATGCGATATACCAACTTCTCCTCCTTCACCACCCTCGATGGGGGTCCAGCGAGGGGGTTTCAGAGGTTCCCCAGGCGGAGAGGGCGATTGTGGTGTACTCCCCGCAAAACACTGCCGCTTGATGGGTTCCTCCCATTGAATTTGTACGCCAGTTCTTCACGTTACTAAAAAAGACAGTGGCCATCATGTATCCAGCCTCAACCGTGGGGCGGGCTCCGGCCCTGTAATCCCCGACTACTCCTGTCTGTTCATTGCCATGGACGGCCCCCTATAGAACTCCTGAGGCCCCACAACAGACAGGCCTCCGGCCAGACCCACCCAATGGTCAAAGTTCTTGCGGGAAGGTGGCAACATCAGCTTGTCAGTAGGTTTTCTAGAACCCTCGTTAGGCTTATTGTTTTTCATCAAACGAGCAACCCAGAGGAGGCAGGCTAACTGACCTACCCAGATCCACTCTCGACTCGGGGATGAGAGATGGATTCGGCGCAACCCATTCCGACTGTCTGTCTTCCTGCAGACAGTCACTGCCTGGTCAGTATGAAGCCCAAATGAATAAATAAAAAATCTTAAAACATTCCACTCAGTGTGGAAGGCAGCCAGGTTTCTGCAGAGGCTGAGGCAAAGGTTTTTCTGAGGCCTATTATTGTACTTTAACTATATGGCTCTGAAATTTTTGAGAATATTTAAAATAAATTGCACATTGACAACACTTCTAAATCTTGCCATTGATTTTGGAACCCCAAATCTCAGAGTTCAGCGAGATCTGTAGTAGGATGTAGATATAGACCCAGCAGGCACACAACGTCAACACTTACACTTACTCCCTGCAGCAGTCCTCCCTAGATATGTTTTTCAAATCCGCTCATATCAAACTACTGTATATCGGTATTAACGGTAAGATTTATCCTGGCACTCCCAAACTTTAGGCATAGACAGGTGTTTCTCCTCACCAGTCCAAAACAAGTCCAATAATATCCATAATAAAAAGTGCCTCACACGGCTCCGGGGGGTCAATAAAGGCCTCCTGTAGCGAATCAATGTATTTTTGTAAGACAAATCTCCATATTTAAAATGTAAGAATCACTTAATCTAGCTTGCAGTAACAGTTGTAGATGGAACTTGCTGCTTTGGCAAGGGGTGTGGCAGTACTGAAACACCGTCTAAGCTGTTCACCAACCACAATGCAGTGGGACAGCTACAAAACAAAATCAAGACTTTGTAAAAGAGCATAATATAGGACCCCTTTAAATTTCTGTTAAGCTGCTTTGCAACGATTTGTATGGTGAAAAGCGCTATACAAATACACTTTTCAAATTGATTGAATTGAACCTCTGACCTGTCTCTGAATATTCTTCAGGTGTTTCATGCAACAGTTTTGATTGATTGATTCAGTACTTCACTGTAAAGCAGTTTTATCTAGAGAGGAAGTGAGACTGTAAGGTTCATAACAGGCCTTAACCTACAAAGCCCTTCACCTACAAACTAAACAAAAGGCCACTTTCCTGCAAAAGCATTTCGTCAATCCAGCAGATCAAACCAAGTTTCTAAAAACCAACCACAGCAGGTTTCAGTTTGACTCAGTTGAACTGCATCTGTCCGACATTTATTAAACTGTTGTTTTGCAATTCACAATCATTGAATGATTATGAAAACATTTTAAAATCCATTTTAAAGTTTGTTTACCATCAAATTTAGATTGTCTAATCCAATATTTACACAATTTTCTACTCTTCTACTCTTACACATTCAGCAAAATGCTAAGTTATTAAATTATTTTAAGTTGTCAGTTGTTAAATTATTTAAAAAAATATAGTTTTCCACAATCACAAACTGTTAAAGTCCTATTAAGAGCCAAATGTAAAGGTTGTAAAATGCATTCACATTTTGTGTGTGCGCATGCATTTGAATGTGTGCGTGTGAGCTAGGTGGGTCAAACTTGGTTGTGGGAGGATTCACACAACAGATTAACTTGAAGAAGAGGACTTGTGTTTTCAACAGACGGTCTTACTAGATCAGACACTGAAAGAAAATGTTTTACATGTTTGTTTTGTTCTGTTTGTGCTGGCTCAGTCCGACTGGTAAGTTATAAAAGCTTTTTAATTTCTCTCCGTTTCACTGTAATAAAGCTTTTACTTTGGTTCATATTAGGATTTGCATTTAACATTTTTCCTATGACTAATAAAACAAATATTACTGTGGGACTTGGCATATAAATGTGAAAATTGAGGCACTTCACATCTTAAAGATAAAAATTATTAGTTCAAACAACAATGTGTAAGTTGATGCCAGTGCATACTGTTTAGGATGTTCTACAATTGACATTTAGTTACAAACAATAACTGACTTCTGTCTCTGCTCATGGTCTCCAGGTGTGTTTGGTGAGTCAGTGTCAGTGATCGAGGGAGATTATGTCACTCTAAACTCTGATCTTACTGAGATACATGAAGACGATGATATACTGTGGAAATTTGGAGCTGCAAACTTTCTGATAGCTAAAATCAGTATAAAGAAACATGTCTTCTCCACATTTGACAGTCCTGTTGGAAGATTCAGAGACAGACTGAAGCTGGACAATCAAACTGGATCTCTGACCATCACAAACATCACAACTGAACATGATGGACACTATGAACTAGAGATAGATGGGCCTAGGTGGTCAACGAAGACATTCAGTGTTTCTGTCTATGGTGAGTAGAGATCAGTCTTGTCAGTCAAAGTGCTTACAATGGAAGACAATTAGTTTTTTTTTTGTTTTTTTTTTTTTGTTTTGTTTTTTTTAATAAATGCATTAACTTACATTAACTGTAGTGCTGAAATGTCATGTTTTCTAGCTCGTCTGCCTGTTCCTGTCATTATCAGAGATTATTCACAAAATCTTTCATCATCATCACAGCAGAATTGTTCATTGTTGTGTTCAGTGGTGAATGTGAGTGATGTGAGTCTCTCCTGGTACAAAGGAAACAGTTTATTGTCCAGGATCAGTGTGTCTGATCTCAGCATCAGTCTCTCTCTACCTCTGGAGGTGGAATATCAGGATAAAAACACCTACAGCTGTGTGATCAACAATCCCATCAGCATGCAGATGAAACATCTCAACATTACTCATTTCTGCCAGATTCACTCAGGTATGACAGTGGTGATGATATGATTATATATTATACTGATCTCTGATTTTGACTCGCTGAAAATAAACCATCAATGAGATCTCAGTCTAATTTGAGGTCACACTGACACATTCATTTTGTCCATAATAGATCAGGGCCTACCCTTGTTTTACATAGTGCTGATCTCTGCTGTGGTTGGCTTTCTGTTGATTTCAGCTGCATTCGTGATGTGCTGCATCTGCAGGAAATGCAGAAAATCAGGTAAGGAATTCAACTATAAACTACAAATATTACCTTAATCCATATGAATCAGATACATACAGATTTGTATAAAGATCACAAAGTTGTTATTTTTTTAACACATCTGTGAATATTATTAATGCAGTTCAGATACAGGAGGAAGACAGAACTGGTTCAGCATTGTGTAAACCAAAACAGCGAAAAACGGTAAGATCATTCATGACAGAGTTGTAAGTTGTTGCAGTCAGTTAGTCTGGAACTGATTAGAACTGCTTATAGAAGTTTTGTGTTAGACTTTCAGTGAAGTCCATTTCCAGAACAAAAATGTACAGATAATGTATTCACCCCCTGTCATGCAAGATGTTCATGTCTTTTTTTCTTCAGCCTTAAAGAAATTGTTTTTTTTTTTTCATTTTGAGTTTTGATTTTTCTCCATATAGTGGACTGGTATGGTGCCCCGATTTTGAACTTCCAAAATTCAGTTTAAATGCGGCTTCAAACGATCCCAAATGCAGTTGTAAACGATCCCAGATGAGGAAGAAGAGTCTTACCTATAGAAATGGTTGATTATTTTCATTTTAAAAAATAAAAAAAACAATTTAAATGCTTCTTAATCTCAAACGCTCATCTTGTCTTTCTCTCCCTGAACTCTGTGTATTCTGGTTCAAGACAGTTAGGGTATGTTGAAAAACTCCAATCGTATTTTCTCCCTCAACTTCAAAAATAATTTAAAAATCACCCTACATCACTGCAGAAGTAACGACCCAGTCTTTGCAAAGTGAACATGCAAAGGAGATCAAACACCCATAACAAAAAATGCAAAACAGTGATATAAGACAATTTTTAAGTTGAGGCAGAACATGAGATGGGAGTTTTTCAACATACCCTAACTGTCATGAACCAGAAAAAAAAAGTTCAGGCAAAGTGAGACAAGATGAACGTTTGACATTAAAAAAAGTATATGACATGTATATGAACGTTTGACATGTATGTTTAAGACACCAATTATCAGCGACAATCAGACATGATGACTGTTAAAGATCACTTGATCTGGAAAGCATCTGCTGCACACAAACATCTGACAGATGTCTTTAAGATGTCAGTTTTGCATACATTCTACATCATAAACATCTTAAAAACATCTAATAGA
The DNA here is from genome assembly GCA_012976165.1 of Labeo catla. Classification (NCBI taxonomy): domain Eukaryota; kingdom Metazoa; phylum Chordata; class Actinopteri; order Cypriniformes; family Cyprinidae; genus Labeo; species Labeo catla. The sequence continues at coordinate 43,827 of VONZ01001306.1, read as the reverse complement.
CGTCTATTTAACATCTGATAGGAAACGTATAGGCGTACTGCAGAAGAGCAAACACTCTTGCAATACGTCTTGCAGATGTAAATGCAGAAGTCAAATAGACATCTCCATGATGTACGTGTGCTATCAGAGTAGGACGTTTCCTATAGGATGTCAAATAGACAGTTAAATGCCTTTAAGATGTTTGTGATATAGAATGTATGTAAAACTTATCTTAAACACGTCTGTCAGATGTTTGTACACAGCTGATGATTTCCAGATCAAGCGATCTTTAACAGACATCTTGCAGATGTACGTGTGCTATCTGAGTGTGCTGACTGAGCTTATAGCTCATGTAGGCTAAATGGATGTCGCCAGATACAACTGTCTTTGATGTCACTTTTGATTGGCGCCCTCTTCTGGCAAGACGCATAAATTCTTTTGCAGGACCCTCACAAATCTTTTTGGGTTGTACACGTTATTGCTGTGTATTATGGGATCAAATGAGTGCACTTAATGGCTGTGTCAGAAATCGCCCCCCTATACCCTTAAATAGGGCACCTTTTGGATGGGGTCAGCCATTTGTGGTGTCTGAAACCATAGCTTGGAACACTTAGAGAGAAACAGTTGATCTGTTATTAATTTTCCGTTGTTTCAGCAGGTTCCTGATTGATTTGTTTCCTTGCAGAAATCAAAGACAGAGGCTGTATATGAAAATGTCCCCAAGAAACGATGACCAAATAGTGCAACTACAGTGCTTATAGACCTTTTGGTATTGTTTACATTTGAAGAGTTCAGATGCAAAACCAACTAAAAGCCATCTCGGTCAAAAATGAGATAATGATACTGAGTGAATGCTCCTGACACATAGTATACATCCATTCACTTGTCCTTCAAACTCAGGGTAAATTCCAGCCTCAGCCCAATCAGAAGTACCAGTACTTACATAGAAACCTATACAAAGTAGCCAGAAGGAAATGCTAATTTTAAAGAAATACGTCAGATGGATTCAGAGGCTGTTGCATCCAAACTTTTCATTTATTCTGTACAGAATGTCCATATTTGTTTTCTCACTTTGGTTTTTTGGCACACTCCCATGCACATTTTGTAATGTTAAAATGCTGTTGCTCTGTATTAGTTTCATTCAGTGTTACACAAATATCACCCAAAAACACAAATACAAATTCTATTTTTACCTTATATGAAATGACTAAATTATTAAATATTGATCATATATATATTTACAGTGCTCTCTCTCTCTCTCTCTTTTTTTTTGGCTTTGCATTGTGTTTTGCAGCAGGGTTTTTTAAACTTGCCTTGCCCGTGCTGTATATTTGTATGTCTCTCCTTATCTAGCACACCTGATTCAGCCAGTTCACTTACACAACTGAAATTGCGAACCGCAAACTCTTGGAAACTGGTTTCATGTGCATGTACGAGCACCAACTACTGGCCTGACATGCATAATAGTGTTTTTAGCCTGACCTTTGTGAACTTGGATTTTGTCAATGTCATCTGTACGCGAAACTACTCCAAAATGCAAAAGCATTGCAATTTTTTCCATTTTCGGTATAATCACTGTCATGTAAATGTACCCTTACTAATCAAATTGATGCTTCCCCATTTCCATTGCTCCTCCATTCTTTAGCCCAGTGGTTCTCAACTCCAGTCCTCAGGGCCCACTGCTCTGCACATTTTGTATGTCTCCCTCAGTTAACGCAACTGATTCAGACCATCAGCTCTTTAGGAGAAAGATCCATGAACTGAACTGAGTGTGTCAGATTCAAAAAAAATATACAAAATGTGCAGAGCAGTGGGCCCCAGGACTGGAGTTGAGAGCCAGTGCTTTAGCCCATGCCCCAGATATTCAAGTGAGCCAATCTTGAAGGACAGGAATAAGGAACGAGAAGTGAGGAAGCTTCCAGAGGATGAGCGAGGATACGCAAGTTAATTCTATGCAATAGTCTTTCTTGTCGAAAAACCTGATGCACATATAAATATTCCTCCCCCCTTCACATCCGTCACAGTAATTATAATATATGTTTTACCTTTGCAGTTTAAAACAAAACAAACATCTTTCACTTGTGTTCCAAGGGGTTGGAGCTATGACACAATGAAGGGAAGCAAGAATATACAAATAAGAAATGGCCACTGAAAATATGCAGTTCACATTATTTCGGAGTCCAAAACAGAAAAATCAAATAAACAAATGAAATAAAAAAAACTTTTGGTTCAGTTTATGAGACTAATATCAACTGAGTTTAACATTTAGTAGCTTTAGTTACAATCAGAGGTTGAATCCTAAGGTGAAAGTTTAGCCCATCATTTTTTTAAAGTCCAGAATGTTCCCACAAAGATCATACTATAAATGACTTTGTGTAGCTTAATTCAGTACGCAGGTGATGAGCTCTTCTACTCTTCTACTACTACATCAGAAGAAAGAGATTTGCACAATTAGTAGACTTTTTCTATTTTTTGTGACAAACAAATGACATTTATACTGGACAATGAAATTTATAATGACATTCCTGAATACTGGAATGTGATGGTAGTGAGCGAACTGGCCAAACAAGTAACAGTATTCATGAATTAACACTTGCATAGTTTCATCTTTCACCCATTCTTTAAATATTCCCACAACACCCCAAACAAAAACGTAAAGCATTAATACTACTCAGATTCCTGCTGGAAATACCAGCACAGAGTAAAATTAATGTTTACTGACCAGGGGAGACTTGCTGGTTACATTAGGTTCAAGGACACCAGCATCCAAGACACAACATTCACTGGTGTTTTTAACATGGATTTTTTTTTCTTTGTAGTGTTGTAGAGATGCCAATAGTAATACTGTATAGATGTAAGATTACATTACTACTTAGTCAAAATGTCCATTCTGACAAGGTATTTCTGTTTATAGGCAGTTCAGACTGATTGTAAGCGAAACATCCAATAGTATGTCAAAACAGAAGAGCTACTGTGGACTAAAGTACTGTAGTGCACTACTGCTAATATTGGAAGGACATACATATAATCCATACATATAATTCCTTTCTGGGACGCTTTAGCAGGTGTAAAAATCCCTTCACAGTTAATACTAAAAACCTTATGCTATGTTTCTTAATTTAATGCTAATTACAGTGTTTTTTTTTTTAAATCAGTAAAACTGACCAATCGGTTAACCTCCAGTACTGGTGCTGACTATAAATATCATCACACGTTTTCTCTGAGTGACTTGAGTTTCTTCTAGTTTCCTCTTGTTTTCATGTTCTCTTTCAGTGAACTTTTTTTAAGCAAGTGCTTTGTAGTAAATTTCACTTTCGCCAACCTAGGGACGCCAATTAATATATTGAATTTTGTTTGCGCCAACCTAGGGAGGTGAAATAGGGTAGTGGGGTAGTGATGGTTACTCATGTCACAGCTGACGTTATGATTCTTGGATCATGTGTCAGTTAATGTGTGGTTATGAGAACATCACATAAGAAAGATTGGTGGGATCTCTAACTTGTAGAACCTCTTCTGTATTATCAACACAAGGAAGACACAAGTTGTAATAAAATAGATTTTATTAACAAAAGATAGACAACAGTAATCAACAACTACTAAATGAATACCATGAATGAAAAGGGAAAAAGTGCATAAGACACATAAAATGCAAGGGATTATGTTGTGCGTTGCTATGTCAGAGCTACGTTATTAATTTTGTCTTGCTGTGCTTCGAAGATGATGGTGAAAGATAAGCGAGTTTCCGACTGTGTGACATCTACAAATCGATAGCAAAAAAAAAATAATAATAAAAATAGCCCAAATGCAGGAGGAGGAGTCAGACAGCTGTAAACCCTGGTGAAAAAAAAAACAGCATATGCTGGTAGGTATGTTTTGATGCTGGTTTAAGCTGTTCCTTTGCTGGTTTATGCTGGTCCTTAGCTGGTTTAAGCTGGTCATGTTGCTGGTCAAGGACCAGCATAAACCAGCAAAGGACCAGCTTAAACCAGCATCAAAACCTACCTAACCAGCATTCCATGGCCTTGAATTTTACTTCCATAATTCTGTAATCAAGCATTTTTTACCTAAACTTGGCCCTGGAATATGCTGTCCACTACAGCTTGAAAAATCTCTTTCTCGATAAATGTTCTCAACTTGGCCCGGACACTCAACCGTCAAACGTCATTGTTGCTTGTGTCACCAGCAGTTGGCAGTTCTCCACTGAAATCAAACAGGACCTTGTCACTTGATTTCAGACTTCACATCAGTTTGATTAGGGATCATCTACTGGTTCTCCTGTAAGAAAACAGATTTACAACTGAAATTTAGAAAATTATGTTTCTCACAAAATAATGAATCCTTGCAATTGTGTTCTATAGGCTCGTTATGTCTGACAACACACATCACGGTTAGCTCACTTAAAGGTGTGATATGAATAAACATGGCTAATAAATACTATTCTTAACTGCAAACTTAGAACTGAAAACACTATTCTTTACATCACAACTTAACAAGAAGATAATAATTTGAATATCACTCAAAAAAGTAATGCTGCATCATGTGATTTATTATTATAATTTTTTTTTTTTTTTTGCAAGTAATTACAAACACTGATCTTCTAATTTTGCAGTTAAAATTCTGCATCAAACAGTCTGTAAGGGTTATTGCTGTCCTTACTAATTTTCGTATTATTTGTGACATTAATTTAGGAGACAATTTTTGACACCACCTCACCTGTGAACTTCCGTTTGCATGATTAAAAGGGTAAAAAAGAAGTTTTATAGTTTACATCTGCATTACATTCTGACTCACTGTAACACCGTATGTTAAATAAGTTATATAATTAATAGGAACAATTATATTATATAAAATGAATATAACTGAAAAAACGGTGGTGAAACTATATTCACTCACAAACTGCTAGTAAATTTCACAAATAAGTCTTACTATTATAATAATTTGTGATTTTGCACATTTAAAAGGTAATTTGTGTTTTGTTTTTTGTCACTACCTCACCTATACACTTCCGTTTACATTATAAAAAGGGTGAAAAAAGAAAGTTTTACATTGCACAACTGCATTGCTCTAACACTTTGTGATATATAAATTATGTAACTTAGAAAATTAATTATAATTATTAGATACAATATATAAATGTATTCATATGCTGAAATTACTAGTACAATTCACAAATAATTACAAAGAAACAAGCAATAGATTGAATGAAACGTGAAATTTTAACTGAAATGGTATTTTCTTGTAAAATAATACTCCAATAAACTTTACAACTGTAATACTTACATTCTGGCGTACTAGTGTGTATATTTTTTCACGCTTCCAAATAGCAACAACAGCAACAACAGCCAAAAGAACAACAGCAACAACTATTCCTGCTATTGCACCTGACGACAAATGTGATTCTGGAACAATACAGAGAGGCAGACATTATTACCGTTTAATATTAATTAATACTGATCTGCATTTTAAAATTCCTCAAGGGAAAGTGCAATTAAACTCACCGATGACTGAAACACTGAAGCTTTTCACACTGGTGATGCTGATGCTGCGGCGACGGCGACGGCTGCGGCTGCTGCAGCTGCTACCGCTGATGAACTCTAGCTTATAAACTCCAGTGTCTGTGGTTCTGGTGTTTGTGATGGTCAAAGATCCAGTCTGATGATCCACCTTCAGTCTGTCTCTGAATCTTTCATCACACCGATCTTCTGTACAGATCTTACTCTGATCTCCAGTGATTTCAGCAATGCGAACGCCATTATGGTACCACGTCATCACATCATTTGCTTTTCCTCCTACACCAGGATCTAAAGTGACAGATTCTCCCTCCTTCACTGACTTTGTCTTCATTTCAGCAGCAACATCTGTATCAAAAAACAACAGCTGCTAGAGGAATTTTTGTGAAGGAAAAAACTTGCTGTTTTAAATCAAACTGTTCTGATGTTACAAACAGCAAACTCAACGTTATCAGCAAATGCATTTGCAAGTGATCTATATTCTGTATATAGGTGTGAATGCGAATGTATAATTACAGCTGCACAATTAATAAACTAATAAACATTTCAGTTATTATATATTATAACCAACAATGTGGAGACACAAAGTAAATATGAGATCTATTGTGCAGTGTAGTCAACTTTTTTATTTACTATAATGCAAGTGTTTCTAAATGTCTAAAGCTTTTGTTTTTGATCCTAATGGCCTTATAGAGAATATATCATTAACTTTCTCCACACACACACACACACACACAAAGATTAATCAATATTAATCATTGTGATTATGATATACATGATAATAATCTGCAATTTCTGTCATAACACCAGCAATTATATACAGGTAAACAGAATACAATCTGTCAATAATATAACACACACAAACATATGTGATTTAAAAATATATGAACCATTTTACTGAACTGATCCAATCTTGGAGATAGAAACATTTTAAAAATGTTATGTTTTTCCCTCCAGTGTTGTCCTATATCCTATACTATATATATAATAGCTACCAATCATAAAAATTTGCTAAAACACTACATTTTCATACCGTTTTTTTTTGTTTGTTTTTTTTTTGTCTGTTATAGAACATTTTTCCCTCCAAAAAAAATGTCACCACTGAAACACAGAAATACACTATATTGCACTATATTTCCAAAGCCAAATTTATAATCAAAATTATCCATTTTAAGATCTATCAAAATCTGAATGCATATTTTCTCTGTAAAATACATGATCAAGTTGATTTGATTTCAGGCTTCTAATGGATACAACTAAACATGCACTTAACCAACATTATCACAGAATTTAGTAAATATATTACCTTATTACAAACTGAATTAATGCATTGATTTAAATAGATGTTAACACATTTTTATGAAAATCCAATAAATTCTTAATTCTTCAGTTATTTTTAGTGTGGGATTTAAGATTTAACCAATTAAGTGTGGCCCACATAACTTGCTTTTAAATGTTAAATGACTCACCAAAGACAGAAACATTAAAGCTCTTTTCAATTAAGCTGCCGTCGTCATTGATGATCTGTAGTTTATAAAGTCCAGAGTCTGTGCTTGTGATGTTTGTGATGGTCAGAGATCCAGTCTGATTATTCACCTTCAGTCGGTCTCTGAATCTCTCTTCACACTGAGCATCTGTACAGATCTTACTCTGATGTCTAATTACTTGAGAGATGCGTGTATCATTATGAAACCATTTAACTCTGTCTTCCTGTTTTATTTTAACATCAGTACACAGATTGACTGAATTTCCCACCACCACAGACACTGACACTTTATCAACACCTGAAGCACCTGAGGAAGAAATTAAGAGTTAAATTATAAAACAAAATATATAATAACATACAACAGAAAAATCCAGTGCAAAAGTTTTTTTTTACCTCTCATTTCTCTACCGACCATGAAGACAGACCCTTCTACCCCTAATGAACATTGCAGCCTTAATATACTGCTACTTTCCACCATAATAGGCCCATTTCCAATTCAGACTCTTTCATTTATTTTACAGTATGTTATTTTACAGCTTTTGTTATACCAGTGTCTTTAGTTTTGCATGCATTTTAAGATTGTGAATATATACTTTTTTTTAAGATCGTTTTGTTTTGATGTTAATTGGGTGGTTGAAGTCTCATGTCCTCCTCTCTACTTGCCCAAACTGCCACACAATTCTCACCCTGCATTTACATTAATTGCTGAGCACTTTGAGTCTCAGATTGCTTTAAAACAATGACTAGGAAGTAATAAAAAGAGTAGTCCGTGCCAGAAATCTAGTTATGTCACTTTAGGTCTCTGTTTTCTGATCATTAAAACAGAATCATAATCAAAAAGGCACTTGTCAGCTTACTTAATATTGCTCACTGCTGTCACTGTTGTAATTATATTTAAACAGAATCAAAGCTCACTTTTTTAAACAGGTTACTATGCATACTCACCAATGACAGTAACATTGAAGATCTTTTCAGTCACGCTACTCTCGCTAATGATCTGTAGTCTGTAAAGTCCGGAGTCTGTGGTCCTGGTGCTTGTGATGTTCAGAGATCCAGTCTGATGATTTAGATTCATTCTGTCTTTGAATTTCTCAGCAACTACTTTACACTGAACATCTGTACAGTCAATACTGCGATCTCCATTAACATGAACAATGCGAGTGTCATTATAATACCATTTAATTCGAAAGCTTTTTTGGGTTATTTCAAGACCAGTGTGTAGACCAACTGCTTCTCCCTCCTTCACTGACACAGACTCTCCGTTTGTATGAACATCTGAAACACAGAAAAGCATTACTGATTAATATTTTCATTCATCAGACATAAGTAAGTCTCATGGATGATCTTCAACAACTTATAGAACACCCTATAACCCACATCTTGATTATTATTGTGCTTTGCCATTCATACAACCTGGTGGTGATCACTGCAAATTTTCATAGACTCACCCCACGAAAGAGCTAGGCCTAGTGGTATAGTTTACACCATTTATGTGACCCTGGACCACAAAACTATTGTTATTGTTAATATTATGCTGTTATGGCAAAATCATTAGGAAATTAGGTAAAGATATTTTGTAAAATTCTATTATGCATATATGCATAAATACATAAATACGACCCTGACTATATTATAATGCCATCTTAATACCATCTAAAAATTAAAACAGCAATAGCCAAGAATTAATTTTATTTCAAGTGTTAAGGAATTAAAAACATAATGAAAATATGCCACAACATTTACTGAAAAGAGTGTTATAAATGTCTTACCCTGCACAAAGATTCCACACAATGTCAGCCAAATTAAGATCTTCATTTTTCCCGTTTATCCACTTAAAAATGAATGGAGTTTGCGCAGAAATGAGTTTTGTAAATAGGCCTATGCCAGGCCTTTTACAGTGAAAAAGTGAAAGTAAGTTATTATCTGACAAACTGTATCTTATAGCAGATGTCAGAAACATTTATTCCACATATAAGCTCTGAGTCGTTGTTTCATTCGTGTTTTGAGAAAAAAAACAAAAAAAAAAAAAACATTTGATGTTGCTGTACGACAAGACTTGCTGAAGACTCGCTGGCCAATTCGACGAAAAATCAACAACACGCTTTATCGGTGCGATTGGCTTGATCGGAGTTCAGTGTCACAATTTTAACCCACTGTGAAGTTAAAATTCTTATTTTTTTTAATGGCTTATTTAAAAAAAAAAGCGGTCTGTCTTCCACCTCCATAGCTTGCTTCTTCTTCAGTGGCCATTGTTCACTCCTTGAGAATGTTATGCTGCGTCCGAAATCGCATACTGCTTAAATAGGTAATACTAGTGATGTGACGTTCTGCGCCGAAGCTTCGAAGCTGGTATCAAAAAAACGAAACATCTGGCAGTGAAGCAGTGTACCGGAGCTTGATTCGTTTTGCCATAAACACGTGATCAGTGACGTCCGAAGCTTAAGTTTCCTCTACAACCACGTGACTGCTTCGTAATCTGATTCAAAAATAGCACGAACGCCTTGCGCAGGTTTCGAGTGTCATGCACCTCTGTAATCGGTATTGAACGGAGACTGAGTTTATTTGAATCTTCAGCATGGAACCAGCTAAGAAAAGAGGCCGTTCGGAAGTCTGGCAGCATTTTCAAGTTGTATCAACAAATAAAGTAAGATAATAATTATATGAATAACAATAATTATTATTATTAAGAATGGTATTTTAAATTAACAAATATCTATAAGAATGAATTATAATATGAATAAATATTTACATGTGTATTTTATGCCTGTTTATGAAAATAATTACAATATGTTAATACTAATATTAATACATGTGACTGTAGGCTGAGTGCCTAATTTGTTAAATAAAAAAAAGAAACAGACTTAGCCCTTCTAGTGTTGAACAAATCCTGTTCCTTAATAAAAATTTGTAATTTCTTCTATTACTCACAAAATAAAATGTCAATTCCCCAGTTCACAAGCACTTCACAATTCTACAATAATGTTCTTTTCTTTTTATTATACATACATGAGCCTTACCTATGAACTCATAGGTATAGGACTAAGGTTTTTTTGTTTGTGTAAATAAGGCTGCATGTGTTGTTCAAGGCAGATTTATAAAAAAAAAAAAAAAAACTGTACGAGTTAGTTTGTCCCATTTATTCATTCTTTCATAAATTCATTAATAGGCTGTTGTGTACTACATACACACAGAAAAACTGTTTTCAGAGCACAAAGTGTTTTATTACATGAAACAATACAAAATATAATAATAATGCCTAATAATAATAATAATAATAACGGGTCCTCTGAAACATGCAACACCTTCACCTTTTGACCACAAGATGTCATTAGTGTGCACAGTGATGGAAAGCTTCGAGTAATGAACCTTTTTACAATACATTTGAAGGGAAAGCTTTGGTGCTTCGGAAAGCTTCATTTCACCATCACTAGGTAATACATTTAAATATGAACGTACTACCCAACCGTTAAAAAGTACGTTCTATATAGTATGAATGTGGGTAGTATGAATGGAATTCGGACGTACTACATCCGCCATATTGATGTTGTCACGTGTCATGCGTCGTCACAACAGCACGAAAATTTAAAGAGACCGCTCCACTGCACGAACACCGGCACCGGCAATGTTCGGCGTTTTAACGTTGATTGTACAGACAGCTCAGAGAAGGCGTCGGTCAGCTGCTCACAGATCACGCCTTCGTAGACAGCTTGTAGATTATTTATCAAATAACGTAAGTATAATTACTTATTTAGCTAGCAAATTTTACCTCAGAATAAAAAAAAACACCTCTGTGAACACCAAGACAGAGGCTGACTTGAAGCAACAATAAAGTAATTTATTGTTATGAATGAATAAACAGGACAAAAAACAAGAATGAATAAATTTGAATGAATATATACACACTTTACACACATATATGTATATATATATATATATATATATATATATATATGTGTGTGTGTGTGTGTGTGTGTGTGTGTATTATATAAATGGATAAATACAATATATACATAGTTAAAATGAATATATTATGCATAGATACACAAATAAATAAATATATACATATTCTAAAAAAAAACTATATACATATTTACAGATAGTGAGCTATGTGTGTGTGTGTATATATATATATATATATATATATATATAAATGCAATATATACATAGATACACATAAATAAATAAATAAATAAGTAAAGTATTCATATTCTATTCATTTACAGACGGTGAGCCCTACAACCTACTGCCGCCTGAATGCTGCTGTGCCAATTCTTCAGTTGTATTTCAAAGATGGATCAGACCTTCGTCCCAGCCTGCGGCTTTCACGACAGTCCATCACATCCCTCATCGCTGCTTTGAGGTCAGATTTTGACCATGGCTGGGAAACAGATATTGAGGTGCTGGTGTTTCTGTACTGGCTGGCCCACGCAGCATCATATAGGGTGGTGTCAATGGCCTTTGACATCCCAAAGTCCACAGTGCATGACATTGTGCACAGAATCAGCAGGGCAGTCATCTGTATTTTGAAGAGGGTGATCACTTTCCCGACCCCAGATGATCTGGAGGAAGTGGGGGCAGGTTTTGCCCAGCTGGCTGGGTCTCCAGCTTTCTGCACGGTAGCTGGTGCAATAGACGGCTGCCACATCCGGATCAAAGCACCAGCAAGTGACGCCCCATGCTATTTTAACAGGAAGCTGTTCCACCCTGTTCAGCTGCAGGCCATCACCCAGCACAAGGGGAAGTTCATTGACATCTTTGTTGGGTATCCTGGGTCGGTGCATGAAGCCAGGGTGCTTAAGAACAGCCCTGTTTACACTGGCCGCTTATATCCACCTGCAGGAAAATGCATCCTCGGAGATGGTGGGTATCCCTGTTTGAGTGCGCCCATCTGCCTCATCACCCCGTACAGAGAGTCCTGTACAGAATCCTGTACAGGCTCGCTTCAACGCCAAGCATGCTCGTGCATGCAACGTTGTTGAAAGAGCCTTCAGGATGCTGAAGACACGCTGGAGGTCCATCTTCTTCAAGGCCCTGGAAGTGAGCCCTGCATTTGTGCCAGAAGTTGTTGCTTGCTGTGCAGTGCTCCACAACCTCTGTCTTCAGAACGGGGACATTGTTGATGCAGAGGTTGTGGAGGATCCTGCCGATGACCCACCTGAACCCCAAAACACAGAAGCCAGCACAGGAGAGGATGTGCGGGACAATCTGGCTGCAGCTGTGTCTGCACCAGACAACTGTGTGCCTGCTCTTCATGAGCATGACTACCTGTAAGACAATTTAACAGGTTAAGACTCTGCAAATCAGTTCTTGTTCTCAGATTGACATTGTTTAAGCTTGTCTACGTTAGCTAGTTAACATGTAAATAGTTAGGTGTGTGTGGGTGGGCACAGCCCATAGGGTGTTGTGATGCTAAAAAAATGCAGTAGTAGTTAGAGAGAGGTGGAAGTGCATAGCATCTGTGTGCATCCCTCATGCTTACTGCTCACTGCCACTGGAAATGTGATGAAAAAGCAGTTTTTTCAGGGTTTCTGACAGTTTTATGAAAGTAAATTTATGAAAAGTTAAAGGGAATACAACTAATCAGTACTTATGATGCAAAATTATAATACATTTACATATAATTATTTAGCAGATGCTTTTATCCAAAGCGACTTACAAATGAGGACAATGGAAGCAATCAAAATCAACAAAAGAACAATGCTATGTAAACTCTGACAAGTCTCAGATTAGCTTAATGCAGTACACGTAGCAAGGATTTTTTTAATTATATAGTAAATAAAAAGAAAACAGATAGAAAAAGAATAGAGCAAGCAATTTTTTTGTTAATTGTAAAATAAACAGAAAAGATAGAAAATATAATTTTTTTTTTGTTAAAAAATTATACAAGAAGCCTTGTTTTCTGTGAAATTAAACAAAATGAAGTTCATGATTAAAACAAGGACAAATATTTGCCTGTAAGCTCAGAAATGTTTTTACTTAATTCAAATGGAAAAATAATTTTCATACCCCACTGACAGAAATAGTCTTGTTTTAAGCATAAACAAGACAATTTCTTCATTTTGCATCTTAAATAAATTTATCTTTATGTAATATTTATATTTAGTATTTGTATTGGGACAAAAACTCTGGAAGACATTAGTTTTTGGCAGAGCATGTGCATTATTGCATTGATAAATTTAAGGCTTTCTGCGGCATAAAATTGTGGAATGACGAATCAGACTTTTTAAGATGCACAGCCTCTCCATGCACAGCCTCAGTGCACAGCCTCTCCATCACCAAGACTCCTGTCTGGCCTCCTCGTGGCTGCACATGGTAACTGAGGATAGTCCTAGGCTAATCGCCAGGGGATCTCGGAGCTGCAGCGGTCCCCAGAGGTGACACCCACCCACCACTGTCACACTGCCTAAGGCTGTGTGTGTGTGTGTAAATTTGTATAACAATTCTTTGAAATTCTAGCTACATAGCGTGAATTGCACTTGTGGGTTATTTTTATATTAAAGCTTAATTTTATAAATTACTTTATTTCTGGGGTAATAAAGTGAAGCCCTCTATATACTCTATATACTAAGCACTCTATATACTACTCGATACAAAAATGTTTTTGCCCTAATCTTTGTGATCATATTTATGTAGAAGTTATATTTAAAACAAAATTAAAATGAATACTTATTAAAGCTGTCTGGTCTGGGTTTTCTCTACAGTACGACACTCATTCTCATTTTTTAGATATTTCTGCATTTTGCTTTAAAAAAAACAGCTGGAAACTACCACAAAATTAGTGTGCACATAAGTGCTTTAAAATTGTTGTTACTCAATGCTACATTTTATTATTTGACACTTTACAACTGACAAAATCTAGCTACTGTAAATCCCTGGAAACTAACACTGCATTAAAACTTGATAACCAGTATGTAATAATGAAAAACCTAGCATAAACAAATGGAAAGAAAGCATATTTTTTATTAATATTCTTTATTTATTTATTTTTTTGCAAAAAGCTCTAAAAGCTGAAGAAATCTCTCCTCTCTCTTCTTTGTCTCCCTGTCTCGTCTTTCCTCTCTCTCTCTCATTTCTCGGTCTCTTCTTTCTTCTCTTTCCCCGGCCTCTTGTTCTCGTCTCTCCTCACGCTCTCGTCTCTCTCTTTCTCTTCTTTCCTCCCTTTCCATCATCTCTCTCCATCGCCTCTCCTCCCTTTCTCTTGCTTCCATTTCCCTTTCTGCCTCCCTCTCCTCCATCTCATACATAAGCTCCTCTATGTCCTTCCTCTTCCTCCCTGCTCTTTCAGCTGTTGACCTCACAGAGGATGGTGAGGTTACAGCAACATCTGATCCGGATGAGGCAATAAGGGTGGGTGGTGTGATGGATGGTCTGCCCCCTATTGCCTCATCCAGGACAGCATACCATTTCCAAGATGCTGCTGTAACCTCACCATCCTCAGTGCTCACACCAGTCTGTGGACATTTAAGATCCTACAAAAAATGTAAAAGCAAAATACCAAGAACAATTATATTCATTAGATAATTATAACATTAACAACATTAGCATAATCAAATCATAAAAAAAAAAAAATTTTGGGCTGAACCAATTGTTTTTTTAATTCTTACTTTATATTTTTGTTTTAGGTTTTCCCATTTTCTTTTAACTTGAGCAGCTGAAATTTTACCATCCAGCTTCTGCTCTGTCACAAAAACTGTCACAATAAATGCACAGAAATCAAGCATAAAAATAATGCAGTAAAACCTTTGCTTGAAGTGTTAGTGTGTACTACATTCAGTGTCAACAGCACCTGAATAAAAGTACATTTTACATAATTTGTTTACTTACTCAAATCCTTTGATGGCAGCATTTCTCCTTCCAGTGAAGAGGGCTTCATTAGCCACTCTCCACTGGATAAGGAGCCGAGTGTGTTCATCAGTCCCTGTAATGTCAAAACAGTAATCATTAGTCATGATCAATCCATTAATGCTAACTTACATTGACAAGCTGAAGCATAACGTTACTTATTACTAGCTTGATATGTAGCCAACAAAATATCAACTAAAAATTAACACTAGTAAAAGAGGAAACAAATCGTTTTAATTTCATTTAATTTTCTAATCTCATTAAACTGCTTAACAACGAATGTCTCCGTTAAAGAAAAGCGGTGTTAACAAGCTGATGTACAAAACAACTTCTTACAGCCGATTTACAGTGTTTAAACTTTCAATAAGCATCCGTTTATTTAGATTGTGTTAAACAAGTGTAATTTAATCACAATAAACAACGTTTTTTTCCTGAGGTACTTACACTTGAAATGAGCCGCGTCTCCACTTTCCGCCATTTTTTGAATATGACGCCTCCTCTTACCATAGATATATATCCTGACTAGATGTCGCCTTGGGCCTCTAAGCATACGTCAACATCGCCGCCATCTTGGGTCGGGGATCTGAAGCAAAGAGTATAGAAGGAAGCGCCAAAGTTTTTCATGAACTGGATGTTTTCAAAGAATGGTTAACCTGTGTTGTATACTGTAGCCTAATCATTTAATAAGCTGTTGTAAATACTGGAAGATGTTTTCACACTACGTACGCACGTTATGTTTGTTTTTGTGTTATATAACCATTTTACGCTGGGTCATTGTATTGCAGGCTTGCTGATGTACAAAATAAACCAGTACAATTCAAATGTTTTAATTAACATGTATTTTTAAGTATGGATATCACACCATTGTAGCAGGGTTCCCGCGGGTCCTTAAAAAGTCTTAAAAAGTCTTAAATTTAGTTTATCAAATTTAAGGTCATAAAAAGTAGTTGTACAAGAAAGTCTTAATTATGATTAAGAGGTCTTAAATTTTAGGCACGGGAAGACCAGAATTGCGATACAGCTTAGTGTCACGATTAAACTTCAAAAGGCTATGATTTCGTTAAATAAACATGAGCGCTGCGCGTTCAAAGTCCGGTGCTGAGCTGCTTTGTGTACTGCGGTTACCGGGGAAACACATGTCTGCAGTTCCGAATGCGCCATATGCTGGCAGAGATTGAATGTGCATTTTCAATATGCCTGTTGTTTTGAGTAGGGTATTCTTACAGTACAGGAGGCTGTAGTTTCAGAACCGCATTTTTAGGACCCTGTAATTTTTTAAAAATTATTTATTTTTATTTTATTTTATTGTATTTATTTATTTGTATTATGTATGCATTAACAGCTCATACTATTTATAGCAGTAGCTATTCAATTCTGTATATTATTATTTTTAAGGAAATACTGAATTTAGTTGTTATTGTATACACTTAATTATTGTCCTAACCAACTCCTAATCCTAAACTTACCCCTGAAATATTTAGCCTAATTTATTTCAATATATTCTAGACTTCAGTTCATTAGCTGCTGCGCTTCATGTCTGACGTGTGACCCACTTAACAAAGTGAAGTAAACAGTAAAACAATTGCTGTACAAATTAGTGTGTTTATTAGTACTTTAATAATTTAAAATAATTTGAATACAAATACTAATTTACAACATCCAGCAGCACAATGAACTGTTTTGGACAGTTTAATGGGCTAAATGGAGATTGCTGACACCCCTTTGAACACTCAAGTTTATGTCAGCTTTTACATTAAAAATAAGATGGAAAGATTAAAAAAAAAAAATAGTTTCAATGGATCTAGTCTTTGCGTCTGTTTGATATTTCTTTGTTGAAATGGAATTGCTAGATGGCGCTGTCTCAAAAAATAGGGTCCCAGAAATGTGGTTTTGCAGGAACATAGTATTGAGGTTGTTTTTGTTCAGACCAAAGCGAAAAGTGACCCATGGTTTTACCCTGCAAACATGCAGAGCTGTAAATGTGAACTGGTGGATCAGTTAGAAGATAATTCATCATAAAAATCTAAACACTAACATGTATTTGTATGTTTTTTAAATTAATATAATAATTTATTGATAATAATTGTTTCAATTAATAAAAGGAATACTTTTTTCTGTTTACTTAAAAATTGACACTTTAAAGAAATGTGAAATGTATCACTTTATAAAACCTTTTGTTTTTGTGAAAAATCTGAACTGTAAATCGTTTTTTACAGTAGTTTACAGTCATTTTACAGTTTAATATTTAACCATAGACATTGCCTAACCCTGCTCATATGGTATTAATTTTATTTGTGCAGGTCTTAAAAAAGGTCTTAAAAAGTCTTAAATTTGAGCTTAAAAATCCTGCAGCAACCCTGTGTAGCAATTTTGTGTGCAGTAGACTAGGCTAAGGTAAGTAACAATAGTTAATTTTAAGTTCACTGAAGTGGAAGAATAATAAACTTACACCTAGTTTTGAAGTAGATTAATATCAAAAGCTTCAATTTTCTCTGGACTCGATCATAAATACATGTCTGTCAGTTGGAACAAACCAAAAAACAAAAAAAAATCATTTGAGATTTGGACGATTTATGATGATTTAATTTCTGCCTAGATGCAGATGTTAGGTTCCCCATCCTAACATTCTGAGGTCTGTTGGTCAGGAAGTCCATAATTGTTTTTTTTTCCGCTTTGTTTGTTTAACTCATGCCTTTATTAATTTAAATTTTGCTCTATTATTTATCTATTTATTTATATTTTATATATACTTTATTTTATATTATTCATGTTTTTTTTCATATCACTATCAGCATCCTTGTAATTGTTTTGTGCATTGTAGAACAAATTAATTAGTTATGTACGTGTGTCCAAGTATTGTATTGTATATGATATATCACATATTTATGATAGAACATAGATTAATTAATTATTTTACTTATATCATATAAGTAAAATAATTAATTAATCTATGTTCTATCATAAATATATGTCTGACATTTAGAATAAACCAAACGGCTTGAAAATCGGTTGAAAATTAAGCAAATTAAGGTGATTTTAATCGTTGATAGTTCTCTGCCAATGTTAACTAATGCAGAGTAGACGCGGCTTCCCCCGACCCAAGATGGCGGCCGCGCTGACGCATCGTTCCTATGGACAGCAGCGTCAGAGGCGACATCTAGTCAGTATATATATCTATGTCCTCTTACAGAATTCGGGCGGAAGCAGTAGGTCATCCGGGTACTTCTCGCCTACTGAATTTCGAATACTATGAATTCGGACATACTACTCACCTCGCATACTGTTTTTTGCGTACTATATAGTAGGGAAGTATGTGATTTCGGACGCAGCATTAGTATTAGTGTTAGTGTTAGTGTTAGTCTTCTTCTTCTTCTTCTTCTTCTGCTGCTGCTGCTTCTTCTTGTTTTACGGCAGATCGCAGACTTATAAGTGCATTACCTCCACCTATCTCTCAAATGGACCATTGACACTCTAACTACCAAATTTTCTGATTAACCAACGCACATGCAACCCTACTTGATTCTTATACCCGTCCAGTGTCTTAGAGCTTCATCCGGCAATGCGTGCTCCTCCGTCCACCCTCAGCCCTCTTGGCAGGACCTTGAGAGTGTTTGTTACTGAACAATTAAAACCAGTATAATTCCCATTATAACCAGGAAAAGGATGGTTTCTATTGTTTTTTGGTTTGTTTGTTTTGTCAGCAGGGCTAAAATGGCTGTTGCTGGCAGTCTGCCTTGGAACGCTGTAAGGTCCACTCAATTGGCCCAACGTAGGTATCCAAAGGTGGATGAAGGTTTCTTGTGTGTTCGGTCTTTTCAGTGCGCAAAGTTATTAAATTTAGATTTAATTCAAATCTGACATTTTATTATGACCTCACATTTGGGTTAGAATGCCAATTATTATTGATCATTCTAAGGATAATTTATCTCGACATCTGATTATTTATTCTTTAATATTATTGTATTTGTGATACAATATAATCTACTAGAGTCAATAATTACAAAGTATTTCAGAATGAAATAAAATGTAACAATTTATTAAGGAGTAGGTAGAAAAGGGACTTTTCTCACAACTTCTCTCAGTGAGATGTGGAAACAAATGTCTGTATCTTAATACACTGTGTGTATTGTCCATCTCAGAAGATCAAAGTGTCTGAGGTTCTGTAAACCTTACAACGTAAACATTTTACGCCACATTTATTTGCACACATATTTTTTTTTCCACAGAACTTTTTTGGTTTTGGAAGTTATCCCAACTCTAAATTTTCCTTTGATTATATCCTTGTTTTTATTAACAACTTGGACAAGAAGTAACAGCTGTTCTTGTGTCCAGTTTGGTTTTCTTTTACATTTGCATGTCTTACTATCAGCCATGATTATTCTACTCCGTTAATTAAAAGGGTATATGCATATCAGCTAATTGTTTATGAGAAGCCCACATGTAAGAGGCTGACAATTAGCTGAACATACTTGCTTAATTAGTGACAGCTGCATTTTAAAATCTTTATTTGAATGTGGCAACATTTTTATACTCTACAACATTTCTATGAATAAGTCACTGACAGAGATCCCTCTCCTATCAGCCAATCACTGTGTGCAGAGTTAGTAAGCATGCTAACATCATTCATAGCAACGAGGTCAACCTCACTCTTAGCTTAAGACTCCTCTCTATTCCTTAGTAAACGTTTGTCTCAGCAGCTTTGTGAATAGGTTTTAAGAGAAAACTCTTAGCTAAAAACTTTTACTGCTATTGAGCAGAGCTCCTAGTGGTAAGGTAAAATGTTTTGAGAATATGGGCCCTGGTTTTTAACGGTGACTGGCAACCAACATAATAGGTGCATTACCGACTACCTTCTGCTCTGGAGTTTGAAACAGAGTTTAAAATCTTTTCATCAGTCCTTCTTTCCTAATACAATCAAATAAAGTTATACAGTCTCACTGCTAGACTGTTTTATTACAGCCTTAATATCTAATTCCTAAACTTCATTTTTCCTCATTTCATCTATCCGTATTTACTGTTCATATTTACTACATTTAATTAATTGCATGTGAGAGTCTAAATCTGACATTTACACATAAACTAGTAAGTGCTTTCCTGCTATTTTGAGAGTGCGGTTTAAATTGGAATACCCTAACCTAACCTTATTCTGTTTTAGATAACTTTCTCTTTCATTGACTTACCTATATAACTTGCTTTTAGATTTACATCATTAATTTAACTAAATAAATCTACCTCTTTTTTCATTGTTCCATTTTACTTTCCATTCTTCCATTGCTTTATTCCAGATTAATACCTTGATTTCTGATTTACTTATTGAAACTTGTATGTTTCTCTGTAAAGCTTGTTTAGCTAACTTGTCCACTTACTCATTTCCCTTCATTTCTATATGTGCTGGAACCCATATAAAGTTCAATGAAATCTCATTCTGAACAATTCTCAAATGTACAGTGGACAGCATAAATGAGTATACCCCCTCTAAAACTAAACAAATTCCGCAATTACTCTTTACTTAAAAGACATGTTTGGGTTCTTTGGAGATATAATGCTCCAACAAGCCTGCTTGATTAATTACCAAAGAAGAATGTTAAAATTATTCAGCAAAATAAGATTTTCTTATCAAAGTGATAAAATGTTGTGTTGCAAATGTGAGTGCACCCTTCTGAAAGTTACCAAATAATACTTGCAAGTGTCTCAGAGCTGCCAAAAGCTGTAAAAAAAGGGGGACACTTTATCTCATAGAGTACGACACAGCCTGCAGAAGTGACAGGAATTACCTACTGTAGCCAAAGCACAATAAATTTACTTAACCTATTCCAAGGCCCATATTTACAAAACATAGACTTTTGGGAATCCATACTCTGGTCTCAAGAGACCAAGTCAATCATTTCAGATCCAAAAGCATCCAAAATGTTCTGCTGTTACTAGAGGAGGAGTACTTATATACACCCACACATACATACACCCACACACTAACACACGGACATCACCACATACTCATTAAACCCCTCCCCCCAACCCCGCAAGGCCACCACTTCCACATTCCCAGAACTACCATCCATAACCCTAACTCCCAAATCCCCCCACAACCCTTATTTTTTTTCTTTCATTCCTGTCATTTATTTCATTCATATCTATAGTCAACCTGTATTCAATAATTCTCAGCCTCTATATCTGTTGTTAATGTTATGTCATGTCAAGATATGTCAAGTCAATGTCATGTCAAGATATGTGTTTTGTGTAGTGTACATGTGTCTATTGTTTTCCTTAGTACTCGTGTGTCTATTGTATTGTATTTTGTTTTGTAACTTCATAACTTGTTTGCAAAAAAAAAACTAGAGGAGGAGTACAGTAAGATATGCCTGGTTCCCACAGTGATGATCAGTGGTAGTGAAGCTCTTATATAGGGATGTATAAGTGCTAAAGGTGTGAGGAAGCTGTGCTTTATCAATGCTGTCACGAATTCACACACTACTGTATGTTGTAATACAAAAAAAACTTCAACTGCAGATGCTACCCTCCCTTCATTGCCTGCAATACTGGGCATTTCGTCAGCATGACAGTGAAGATATTCGTTCTCCGAAAGTGAAAATCCTTCAGTGGACATGTATTTCACTCAGTCTTAACACTCTTGAGCAGCTGTGGGGGATTCTGTAGAGACAAGCTGAGAAAAACTCCTATTAAAGACCAGTGCATTTAAGGAGGTTTACCTCCAAAAGTTAAACAGAAATTTTGTAATGAAGTGCCACCTTCAAATTGCGAAATTTGTATACGCTCAAATTAGCTGTTTTTTCAAGCAATTACAACAAGGAATATTTCACACAATGCCAGTGGAAACAGTTCTTTGCTTTAACCCTTTGAGCGGTACGGTCCCACATATGGGATTCTTATTTCTGTGCCCCTGGGAGTACGGTCCCACATATAGTATTTATAACGTTCGGTGACGTCATATAATCACAGTTATGCAGTGTTTTCAACCACATAACGTTTATTTTAGGTTTCAGATATTTAAATACACATAAGTGTAATAGATTGGATTAGTATTTGCAGTACTAAAAATATCCACTAGCTGTCAGTAGTGTTACACTGACAGTGTGTAGATCATGAACCAAAAGGGAAGTTGTGTTACTACTGCTCTTGTTCCTATCGTGGTAGAGAATAAAAATCAGTTTGTTGCAAAACTGTTTCTTTATTGGATCAAGAAACATTACAATAAGTACTAGTAAAACAATACATTTAGAGTTTGTAAAATACACACGGATGTCTATGGAAGCAGCAATAACAATCCATTCAAGTATAATTTGCTGACGTGTTTGATTCATATCAGATACACATAGTGTAAGTAACGATATAATTCACTTCATTCCTTTCCCACTTCACCAGCCACTTACTTGCATGTATTTCGGGAGAAACTGGTGAATTTAGGTGCTGTAAATCCAGCTGACAGGACTCTCTGAACGGCAGCGCGAACAATGGCGGCGCCCATCTCACGTTATAGATATATCATTTATAAAGGTTTTAAAACGGCAAAATACACTCACTTACAAGCATTCGTGAATGGGAATATCAGATAATTGAAGACATGGTAAGCAACGGTGTTAATATTTGTGGTGTAACCCTTAATAACCCTTTATTTACACTGCATTACGGCTCTGACACAGCCACCGGAGCTGACCGTGGCCACTCTAGCCAAAGCTTGTTTACACCAGCTGTGCCACAGAACGTTTCAGAAGCGCCCAGAAGCGGCTCCACACTGCTTTGCTGAAGAGACATGTCTGTGTCTCTTTCAATTAAAAATGATAAGTGCTGTGGCTGCGATATATTCTCCATAAACCTACCAACATCAGTCGTCATGATGTAACACAAGAGGGAAAAAAATTGGTTTTAGTCGTATAACATTGGTGTTATGATCCAGATGGGGATCGACCTCAGGTCTGTGGTGTGTATATTCTTGGTGCTTGCTTACCACTGCACCACTGCACCAGATCAAAGAGGAAATAAACAAGAGCCTTAAAGTCTGACTGAGAGTTCTTTAATCAGGGTGAAAAAAATAATACAGATACACTCTTAGATGGCATTTAATTGGCCATAGAGCAACACACACAAAAAATAATAATAATAAAAATAGAGATACAAAAAGGTAATCCTTAAATGCAAGACAGAAGTCCAAAAAAAAAAAAAAAAAAAGTATAATCCAAAAGATTCAATGGAAGACAGGAAAATCTCTAGCCACAAATTCTTGGAAGCAACATGCTCAAACAGACATCAGGACTGAACAAGAACAATAGGTACTTCGGCATTTAATAAGGTTGGACATTAGGAGTGATTTAATAGAGGTGTGCTACAAGTCTCTAACACGGGAGAAGTGATCTAAGCTTGAAATTGTGCCATCCAGTGGTGAATCCAGCCCAGATCACACATGTACGTCTGCAAGATGTCTGTTAAAGATCACTTGATCTAGAAAGCATCTGACAGACGTCTGAAAGATGTCAGTTTGAAATACATTCTAATTTATAAATATCTTAAAGCGGGGGTGCTCAACCTTGTTCCTGGAGATCTATCTTCCTACAGAGTTCAGCTCCAACCCGGATCAAACACACCTGAACCAACTAATTAGGACCTGAAGGAGCACTTGATAATTACATACTCGTGTTTTTGATCATGGTTGGAACTAAATTCTGCAGTAAGGTAGATCTCCAGGAACAGGTTTGGACACCCCTGTCTTAAAGACATCTAATAGATATCTGATAGGAAACATCCTATAGACGTATTGCAGATGAGCAAACACTCTAAAAATATGTCTTCCAGATGTAAATGCAGATGTCAAATAGATGTCTCTGTGATGTATGTGTGCTATCAGGGAGGGAATCTCAGGCAGAACATTACAATCGGTTAATGAAAACGTAATTTCGCAACAGTTTTTTACCGACATTTATAAAACATCTCAAAAGTTTTGTGCAAATTTGTAATGGAAATGCACCTATGTAACCTCTGTATAGGTCCGTACAACAACAGTACCCAGACAGCAAGCACACACGGGTCGATTCCAGCTATAATGCGGCACTATCGACTCACTCGCGGCATCGGTGAGAAGATAATGAGCCAGAGCCGTGCCGACACTACAAAACACTTCTGGCTGCTAAAATGAAGGGACTCATCCGACTGAAAGAAAAAGAAAAAAATATATATGTTTTGACGGTTATCCCTGAGGAAGAGACCATTTCATTTTTGGGAGAAAATGACAGGCTCCAAAAAGGTAAGCAATTTAATTTGTTTAATGTTTAGTATTTAGTGTTGTTTCATATACATGTCCTGAAGAATTGTTTTTTAGTATAACTTGGTAGCCTAAAATTTTGTATAAAAGTTTGTAGGGCTTATATGGTCTAAAAACGACAATTTCAATTATCTTGTTTTATAATGCTGAAACCTGCTAACTTTTTTTTTTTTTTTTGCTTAAATTCAGTTAGTCTTTTGATTTGGATACAGGGGGTGCAGTACTTTTTAATACACAAGCTGATTTGTGATGCAGCTTGGTATAATACTCACACTGTTTGTTCATTTGTCCAGAGGGGAACTGGTTTCCTGACTGATCCTGACTTTAATGAAGTTTTGGGACCAAGCTGAGTCTCAGCCAGATCTGTCTTATAGTGCATGGGTGAGACTTGGGCCACATAAAACAATAAGTCATTTTACAGGGAGTGGGCCAGATCTGGGCTGGATGAAACAATATGTGTCGGTTGCAGTGTGTGGGCCAGTTTTGGAGAGCCGCAGCCCTGCAGAGTTCAGCTCAAACCCTAATTAAAACCCTAATTAAAAATCCTTCAGACCTTAATTAGCTTGTTCAGGTGCTATAATTCCAGTTATGACTGTTCTTGATTACAGTCAAAAGCTTGTGTCCTCCAAAACTTGCACATCTTAATAACTTCTCATGTGTGTCAATAATCATGCAACTACGTGAACTACGGAATGACATCACTACATGCGCAGTAAAAAAACTAATATGAACTGAAAAATATACAGCATAATACAACACAAATAATTATGATAATCATGAATGAATGTTTAAAAAATGAATTACGAAATATGGCTCTTACACGGACGCTCTACTATACTTCCTCATTTCTGGTTGATATTTCTCAGTCATGGTGAATTCTTCTTTATAAGTACAGAGCAAGGCTTTGAAAATTCAGAATGGTTTGACAAATACCTTGTACTCTGTTTTGAATGTTTTGACAAATTCATTTTATTTGACAGAAAAGCTATTCTCTGGAAGAAGGAAGTCAGCCTGTGACTGTTAGCCTATAACAGCAGGATAGGAAAAAGCCCTTCACCTACAAACCAAACACACATCAAACAAATGGCCACTTTTTTGCAAAAGCAGTTTGTCCATACAGCAGATCAAACCATATTTCTGAAGAAAACCAACCACAGCAGGTTTCAGTTTGACTCAGATGTTGAGCGTCCTGTGTCACACCTTAGTAAGACTGGCAATAATGTGAGATGATAAACTGTTTTTTTGGGGGGGTTTTTTACCATCCACAAAAACTTTGATTATCATTATGAAACCATTTTTAAAATAATTAAGATTTATTTTAGCATGAAAATTGTGTTGACTAATCTAATAGTCAAACAATATTCCACTCTTCTACTTTTATATATTTAATGCAATCAGTTGTTAATTAATGCTAAATTATGTTTTCTATTTGATAAAGTTTTCCATTAATATTAAAAGCCTGATATATAATAAACATGTATAGATAAAATTATAGCATACATTCAAAGAACACATATGTGTATGTGTGTTTGTGTGTGATCTAGGAGGGTCGTCAAACTCTGTTGGGGGAGGATTCACACACCAGGTTGTTTTTTTAGCAGATAACCTTAATAGGTCAGACTACACATTGAAGCGTTGATAAAAATGTTTTACATGTTTGTTTTGTTCTATTTGTGCTGGTGGAGTCTGATCGGTAAGTTATAAATATATATCTAATTCCTTCCCATTTCAGAGTAATAAAGTTGCTGCTACTGTTCAAATTAGTTAGTAGAGGATTTGATTTTGCTGTTCTTCCTAGAAAATTCTGGCCTGGCTTTTACTGAGTCTAGTATAACCTCAATATATAAAATATATATCTTTTCATTTTTATCCTCTTTGTTGCTGTTCCAGTGTTCTTCAAATCATGCAGTTAAAAATACAAAGTGATTTCATATTTTGTAAACCAACAAGAGCCTTAATCTCTGACAAAACCTCTTTATGTTCTTCAGGTGTGTTTGGTGAGTCAGTGTCAGTGATCGAATGCGATTCTGTTACTTTACACACTGATATTACTGAAATACATGAAGACGATGACATATTGTGGAAATTTGGAGCTGAAACATCCCTCATAGCTGAAATCAGTAGATCTGCTGGAATATTCTCTACATATAGCGGTGCTGATGGGAGATTCAGAGACAGACTGAAGCTGGACAGTCAAACTGGATCTCTGACCATCACAAACATCACAACTCAACATGCTGGACATTATGAAGTACAGAAAAGTGGAGTCAAGTGGTCATCAAAAACATTCAGTGTTTCTGTCTATGGTGAGTAGAGATTATTTGTTCAAACACTTGCATATTCTTCATTTATTAGAAAAATATTTTGGGTCCAGCACAAGCGAAGCTCAATCCACAGCATTTGTGTCATACTGCTGCTAAACAAAAATAATTCTGAATCGGTACTTAATTTCTTAAAAAAATTAAATAAAATAAAGTGTTTAATAGAGTGTTTAAAGCAGAAATGTGAAGATTATAATTCAAACAAAACACATTAATCTGTTAAAATGTAAGTATTATTTGAGCTATAGGGTTGTTTTCAGGTTTATGGTGTTTAAACCCGTATTTACACAAAAAGTTCATTAGTTTATTTTTTTTCCTCTTATATTGTTCACGTCTTGTGCATTTACTATTGAAACAATGAGTATTTTAATGTTACAGATCTAATTCACTTCCATTGCAATTGTCTAACTATAACAGATTTTTTGCTATGACAAAAACACTGATCCTCAACACACTATAACGAAAGTAAGTGTAAACCATTTTTATTCTGTCGTTTTTTTTCCAGCTCGTCTGCCTGTTCCTAACATTACCAGAGACTGTTCTTCATCATCATCACAGCAGAATTGTTCATTGTTGTGTTCAGTGTTGAATGTGAGTGATGTGAGTCTCTCCTGGTACAAAGGAAACAGTTTATTGTCCAGCATCAGTGTGTCTGATCTCAGCATCAGTCTCTCTCTACCTCTGGAGGTGGAATATCAGGATAAAAACAGCTACAGCTGTGTGATCAACAATCCCATCAGCAACCAGACCACACATCTGGACATCAGTGAACTCTGTCACACATGTGCAGGTAGGTCTACATCTGTGGTGATATAGCATTTATTTACTTAATCAAACAAACACATTCACTTACAGTCTCTCTTTTACTCTCCTTCAGTTTCTCCAGACTCTGTATCTCTGATAGTAGTGATCTTCACTGTTGCCGCTGCTGGATTTCTGTTGATTGTAGTTTCAGTCGTGACATGCTGCATCTGCAAAAAATGTCGAAAAAAGGGTCAGGAGAGCAAGCAATTAATCTGTAGAAATTTCATTATAAGATTGAAAACTTTGTTGTTTTAACACACCTGTGATTATTTTTAATGCAGTTCAGACACAGGAGGAAGACAGAGCCGATTCAGCACTGTGCAAACCAAAAACACGAAAAACGGTAAGATCATCCTTGACTGTGTTGTTGCAGTTAGTCTGATTGAAGTTTGCAGCATCAAATGGTCAGTAGACAGACATGGCTGATCTATGGGACCAACCGTCATCACTAAAAACTGAAGTAAATGAAGCAGATCAAAAGGATAGTTAAAGCATGTTTTCTATTTGACAACTGCATTTACATCTGCAAGACTTATTTTTTTTTTGTGTG
This sequence comes from Labeo catla, assembly GCA_012976165.1. Taxonomy (NCBI): domain Eukaryota; kingdom Metazoa; phylum Chordata; class Actinopteri; order Cypriniformes; family Cyprinidae; genus Labeo; species Labeo catla. The sequence continues at coordinate 16,064 of VONZ01001306.1, read as the reverse complement.
TGTGTGTGTTTCCTCATCTGCAATACATCTATAGGACGTTTCCTGTCAGTTGTCAAATAGACGTTTATTAGATGTCTTTAAGATGTTTATGATTTAGAATGTATGTAAAACTGACATTTTCAAGACCCCCCAGATAACACACATCTGCAAGATGTCTGTTAAAGTTCACTTGATCTGAAAAGCATCTGCTGTGTACAAGCATCTGACAAACATCTATAAGATGTCAGTTTTACATACATACTAAATCATAATCATCTTAAAGACATCTATTAAACATCTATTCAACATCTGATAGGAAAGATGTCTACTAGATATATTGAAGATGACCAAACACTCTAAAAAATAGACGTCTCTGTGATGTACATGTGCTATCAGTGCAATAACACAGAAAAAATATTTTTAGAATGTATCAAAATGTCTTTGTGTTTTATATATAGCTTTATATATATATATATATATATATAAATATAATAACATTAATAGGTTATTATATTAAAGGGTTAGCTCATCCAAAGTTTAGGTTAAATGTCATCTGACAGCCTCAGTCACATTTTACATTCATAAACATGAATGATGAAACACAAATCAGTATGATGCCTTTTTAAAGTATGAATTTAGTCATACATATGACAAAATGAGTAGCCTAAACTATTATCCACCGAAAACGGTAGACATATGCGAGTTTACCGTGTTCAAGAAAAGTAAGTGGTTTCTTCAGACGCGATAAGGAGCGCTTATCACGTACTTTTATCTTTTTATTTACCACAAATCTGCTTAGAAGATTTTTGAGCAAGTTGTGGATTTATTGGTGAACAATGTAGATGTTAACACAAGGCTCACTGACGCAAATACAGCACCCAGACAACACACATACGTCTGCAAGATGTCAGTTAAAGATCTCTTGATCTGCAATGCATCTGCTGTGTACAAACATCTAACAGATGCCTTTCAGATGTCAGTTTTACATACATTCTAAATCATAAACTTCTTAAAGACATCTAATATACATCTATTTGACATCTGATAGGAAATGAAACTAGATATATCGAAGATGAGCAAACACTTTTAAAAAAATGCGTCTTGCAGATGTAAATGGAGACGTCAATTAGACATCTCTAAGATGTACGTGTGCTATCAGGGCACATAAAAGAGAACCAAAAACAAATGTGGGAATAAATTACATTTTGTTCACGGCCCTGATAGCACACATACTTCACAGAGACATCTATTTGACATCCCCATTTATATCTGCAAGACATATTTTTTGGAGTATTTGCTCATTTGCTCATCTGTTGGACGTTTTCTATCAGATATCAAATAGACGTCTATTAGATGTCTTTAAGATGTTTATGATTTAGAATGTATGTTAAACTGACATCTGAAAGGCGTCTGTTAGATTTTTGTACACAGCAGGTGCTTTGCAGATCAAGAGATCTTTAACAGACATCTTGAAAACGTATGTGTGCTATCTGGGGGACCATTCACACTAACTGTCTATAGCAACTACAATGCGATTAGACATTGATTTGAATGAGTGACCCAGATACAAGAGACAGTAAGCGCTCAACTTTGCAAATGAACGTCGACAGGATGCAGTGAATAGTACTGCTTATAGTCTACATGTAAATCATTTGACCATTACACCAAAGCTAACGTGGCCTGTGGCCTACTAATTTAATATTCACAGTTTAAAATCCTATGTAAACCATTATATCTGTAAGTAAATTGGTTTATTCTAAAATATAGGTTACCCATACTGTTACATTTTTGTTGAGAAGAAAGTCTGGCCTTAAGTTGCAGCTGCTCTGCGGTTCATGATCATCTGCGGTTAAATGCAGCTTTAGCGGCCATTGGTTGATTTGTAGACATGCTGCAACAAGTGTGTGAAAGACAATCATTCTCAGCCATTTTGTGTCATGAGAAGCCTTCAGAACTTACGACAAAACATGTTTGATGTCTTGTTAGCATCTGTTCTGCAGAAGCAGTAGGCCCAATTTTTTTTGGTCAATATGCTAGGTAGAGTACACTTTGCACATTACAAAACCAGAAACGTTTTAGCAAACAAGACCTTTGTGTGTGTGTGTGTGTGTATATATATATATATATATATATATATAAATATTATTATTTATTATTATTATTTTTTTATTTATTATTAATTCAAAATTTTTAAAAAAAAAAAACTGGTCAAGGACTGGTCAAGCTGGTTTTAGCTTTTTTTCCAGCAGGGTATGCTGCTATAATTGTCGCATCAGCAAAATTCCTGATTGAGTGTATGTTTTTTTGCAGAAATCAAAGACAGAAGCTGTGTATGAAAATATCCCCAAAAAACGATGATCAAATATTGTTTCCACTGGAATTGATGCTATACCTTATACAAGACAGTGTCTCACAATTTTTTGGATTTATTCTCTATTATTCTCTGCCAGGTTTTGTTTTCACTCTTTTTTTTTTTATACCTTTTGGTGTTATTGTGAATTGCATTAGCACATCATCCAGAAAGTCAACTAAAATGTCTTATTTTTAGTTTATCATATGAAAATTCACCTAACATTTACTATACATTACGCATTGATCCACCCTTCATTGTGCTTCTTTGTCTGTCATTTACTGTTCTTGTTTCATTATTTTAGAAAATGTAATAAAATATCAAATGCAATGCATAGTGGTTTGCAGTATCACACACGGTTTCAGCTAGATATGTTGACAAATATAGCACAAGCGCATCATCGTACTCTAAATGCGCTAACTTTACCCAATAGGGTGCGCTATTATCAAAAGCAAACGCAGCCAGCAGCACTTCAATAACAGCTACACCAGAGTCCAGTCGAATAAAATGTTTAGTCTAGTCTTAACAAGGTAGTCAGCTATTTTTTTTTTCTTTAAGGCTGTACATTTTATTATTATTATTATTATTATTATTATTAAGTTAAGATTAGTCTAAGTTGAATCCAAAAAATAAGAATGATTACCCTTTGGTTAACTGCTAGTTGGTCAGACTAGTGCTTAAGACTGGCCCCAGCACATGTTGCTGTTAAACTCTGGAGAGGAGATGTAAATCATGAACAATAAAAGCAGACAGTCATTATTAGGCATAACAGACTTTTATTGATAAAATATGCACCTTATACTTTGATCATCAGTCCTTTAATTGATTGAACTGATGGCGCCACCTGGTGGATTTTTAGGCAGCAGCAGCAGCAGCTAAACAGCATCACACCACAGTCAGCTCAACTAGAAAGAGCTAAAAGAGCTTTTTACGGGAAAACTGGCTAATATAATGTAATATAATGCATGTAAGATTCATAATGTTCTATTAAATGCACTCACTTTCCTAGGATTCTGTGAATAATATCACAATGTCAGTATGGACAATTTTACAGGTTTGGCCAAGTCTGAGCTGCACCATCTCACCCCAGTGGAGACCGTTTTTTTGTTTTTTTTTTTTGGGTGCAAATTGCACATGGTCCCTTACTACAGCAGACAGTTTGCCAACAGTTCTCATTATATGTATACAATATTCCCTGCTGAAAAGAATAAAAATAACATAAAAAACAGCTTGGCTGGTTGGCTGGTCATAGCTGGTCAGCAGGCTGGTTTTAGAGGGGTTTTGGCCACTTCCAGGCTGGTCTTAGCTGGTCAGGCTGCGAGACCAGCTGGAACGACCATCTAAAACCAGCTACTTCCAGCTTAAACCAGCTAAAACCAGCCAACAAGCCTAGGTTTTTTTTTTTCAGCAGGGAAAATTGTATTATTATACAATAAAATATGAAGAAAAAGCATTGAGGAAGAATTTTTCAGCAGGATGCCGTATAAGAAAATTATTTCATCATTTACTCCCACTCAAGTTCTTCTAAACCTGTAGGAGTTTCTTTCTTATGTTGAACATAAAGAAAGACATTTTGAAGAATAGGTCACCAAACAAAAATCTGGATTCGCATTCTGGATAGGTTTGGGGAGATTATTCCACCAGCAAGGAACAGAAAGAGAATTTTCTGGAACATGATTTCGTGCCTCTTTGTGATGAAACAAAATGCGTCACTCACTGACCTTATGGCATCTGAGGGGGATGTAGACTCATAAGAGTAAATAAAGGTAGGAGGGTGCAAGGCGTGTGGCTGTTCTGTCAGGAAGCAGTTATGAACTTGCTGCAAACCACAACCCATAGCCAGTGTAGAGAGGTAAAGACGTATGACGTGGACTCTTTTAGCAGTCTTGAAGACCAGGCATGCTGCTGCAAACTGAATTATCTACTGAGGTTTGAGTGTACAGGTTGGAAGTCTGTCTTGGCTAGTTTGAGCTGCAGGTGATGTTTTTTCATCCAAACCAAGATGTTCACCAGATAGTCGGAGGTCAGGGATAGAGTAAGAGCTGCTTTCATCACAAAAGAAGCAACTGAAGGATAACTAACGTAATAATTTAAATATAAACTATTTGATATCATACTCCTATAGACTGACATGGCCTGAGTGGTGTTATGCTTCATTTATTAAAACTGAGTAAAATATCACTGTGTCTCTTGTATTTCTCTTTCTCTGTGTCAAACATTGTTTCTCATCATGGTTTATTGTTTCTGTAAAGTAATAATCATAAAAGCCAGCAGCAGGACAGGAAGAAGCTCTACACCTACAAAACTCCTGATCTAAAAGGCTATTCTCACTTACATGATGCTTCTAAACAAAACTAACCGCAGCTGGTTTCAATTTGAATCAAAGGCAGAGCATCAGTAAAACTTGTCCTGTGAGATGGCACACAGTTTTATTGTTGTATTTTTTTTCTTTCATGTACTAAATATGTGAACTGAATAAATATATAAAACCATTTTAAAAATCACTAGTGGAGCCACTTGAAACTTAGTTTATCCTAAATGTATAACAAAACAAAACAAAAAATAAAACTTATATTATTTAAAAAAAGGTTAAATTCTCTCTCTCTCTCTCTCTCTCTCTATGTATATATTATATTATATTATATTATTTTTTAAACATATATATATATATATATATATATATATGTGTGTGTGTGTGTGTGTGTGTGTGTGTGTGTTTATTTATTTATGAAATTTATACAAGCATTTTAATTTATACAGGCATAATCAAACACATTCAGACCATGACGCATTAGGGTCACACTCTGCTGGGGAGGATTCACACACCAATAACAGGTTGAGTACAGTCTTAGCAGTAGATCAGATATTTCACTTAGTCAGATATTTCACTTGAAGAAAATGTTTCACGAGTTTGTTTTGTTCTGTTTGAGCTGGTGCCGTCTGTTTGGTAAGTGTATTTTCTTGTGTTTAATTTCTTTTCACTTCAGGGTAATAAAGCTACTGCTAGGATTTCAAATACAAATATAGCTGCAAGCAGCAATTACCGGGGTTCGAGCATTAAGGCCTTTTAGGTGGTATGCAAAGTTGTTCAGAATGAGGGGATATATCATACAGATGTAAGTGTAAGATCTAGTGTTTGTGTGAATAGATGAGCATTTTTTAACAATTTGAGGCCATTTACCATAGAAATCTTGTTTTTAAAGCCTTTTTAGCTGTTATAGCGCCACCTATGCTCCGATCTCCATGAAACTTTGCACGCTTGTTAAGAATCATCTGACACATGTTTTCACCAATTTTTGTAAAGTTTTGAGTTTTCGTTTTGGTTTTATAGGCTTTTGGGTATATGTGGCCACACCCCTTTTGTAAATTAACCCAGTTATAGCTAACCAAAGGAAAAAAATCAACATTTTTTTTGATAATTATTGATCTAGAGAGTCCAGAGAATATTACTGCAGTGGTTTGATCGAGATTGAGCAAAAAACCTAGGACTAGTTCGCAAAAGTAGGTTTTTCACATATTTGTGAATAATTAATGAACGGTTTGATTGACAGCAATGGTTCTTGAGGCAAAGTTGCTCAGCATGAGGTGATCTATCAAATGATATGCATATTGTATGGATGTGTGAAACACCATGTGTGTACAGAGGCAAAAAAACTCGTTAGCGCCAACTAGTGGCCGATTTCTTTCAAAATTCTTACAGACCTTTAGGACCATGAGTCAAACATGCCCAGTGAGTTTCGTTCCGATCAGCCTCCATTAACCTTGTCTAATAGGTGCTCAAAGTTCATTGGTCGATTGCGGCCATGTTTTTCAAGATAAGCAAATGTCCTCGTAGACCCTTATGGCACATTGGACAGAGACACTGCATACCAATTTTCAGATCGATTGGACTGACGGTTGTGTAGTTATAGCCATTTTTAAGTATTTTTGCTCTTATAGCGCCACCAAGTGGTCAAGCTCCGCAATTTTTTTGATTTGACCAAAGATTAAGCTTATACATATGTGTACCAAGTTTGGTGAAGATATCTCATTCCTTTCAAAAGTTATAGCCATTTTAGTAAAAGTGGCCCCGTCACTTTGGAACGTTTTGGTGGCCCTTTGTGACCGTGAGTGAAAAGTTCAACTTTTTTTTGATAATTATTGATATTCAGTGTCCAGAGAATATTTCTGCACTGGTTTGGTTCCGATTGGGTGAAAAACCTAGGACTAGTTCGCAAAAGTAGGTTTCGGATTCACGTCCATTTTTCGGGGTCAACCGTGCGTCGCAGCTCAAAAATTTCGCACTCCACTTTTGTTCGGGCTGACCCAAGGAACGCAACGATGTAAAGTTTTTGAGTCTACGACAAACGGTTTACGAGCTTAGGCCAATAAACTGATAAATTTTAGTTTTTTGCGCTGTAGCGCCACCTTTAGGCCGATTAGGCTCAGTCTTTGTCAGAATGTCCCCACAGGGAGCTCTACCTTCTGGCCAAGTTTCAAGTCTCTAGGCCTTACGGTTTGGGCTGCCCATTCAGTTTTAGGGGAAAAAAAAATTATCCTAACAAATACAAATAGATAATATAGCTGCAAGCAGCAATTACCGGGGTTCGAGCATTAAGGCCTTTTAGGTGGTATGCAAAGTTGTTCAGAATGAGGGGATATATCATACAGATGTAAGTGTAAGATCTAGTGTTTGTGTGAATAGATGAGCATTTTTTAACAATTTGAGGCCATTTACCATAGAAATCTTGTTTTTAAAGCCTTTTTAGCTGTTATAGCGCCACCTATGCTCCGATCTCCATGAAACTTTGCATGCTTGTTAAGAATCATCTGACACATGTTTTCACCAATTTTTGTAAAGTTTTGAGTTTTCGTTTTGGTTTTATAGGCTTTTGGGTATATGTGGCCACACCCCTTTTGTAAATTAACCCAGTTATAGCTAACCAAAGGAAAAAAAATCAACATTTTTTTGATAATTATTGATCTAGAGAGTCCAGAGAATATGACTGCAGTGGTTTGATCGAGATTGAGCGAAAAACCTAGGACTAGTTCGCAAAAGTAGGTTTTTGACATATTTTTGAATAATTAATGAACGGTTTGATTGACAGCAATGGTTCTTGAGGCAAAGTTGTTCATCATGAGGAGATCTATCAAATGATATGCATATTGTGTGGATTTGTGAAACACCACGTGATTACAGAGCCATAAAACTCGTTAGCGCCAACTAGTGGCCGATTTGTTTCAAAATTCTTACAGACCTTTAGGGCCATGAGTCGAACATGCCCAGTGAGTTTCGTTCCGATCGGCCTCCGTTAACCTTGTCTAATAGGTGCTCAAAATTCATTGGTCGATGGCGGCCATGTTTTTTGAGATACGCAAATGTTCTCATAGACCCTTATGACACATTGGACAGAGACACTGCATACCAATTTTCAGGTCGATTGGACTGACGGTTGCGAAGTTATAGCCATTTTTATGTTTTTTCTCTATTATAGCGCCACCAAGTGGTCAAGCTCCGCAATTTTTTGGATTTCACCAAAGGCTGAGCTTTTACATAGGTGTTCTGAGTTTGGTGATGATATGTCATTCTGTTCCAAAGTTATAGCCATTTTTCTAAAAGTGGCCCCGCCTCTTTTGAACGTTTTGGCGCCCCTTTGCGACCGTGAGTCAAAAGTTTAATTTTTTTTTGATAATTATTGATCTACGGAGTCTGGAGAACTGTGCTGCAGTGGTTTGATCGAGATTGAGTGAATAACCTAGGACTAGTTCGCAAAAGTAGGTTTTTCACATATTTGTGAATATGTAATAAACGACTTGATTGACAGCAGTGATTCTTGAGGCAAAGTTGCTCAGCATGAGGAGATCTATCATATGGTATGAAGATCTTGTGTTTCTGTGATTATATGAGCATGTTATAGCAATTTAAGGCTATTTATTTTTGAAATTTTGTGTTTTTGAAGCCTTTTAAATGTCATAGCGCCACCTATGGTCCGATCTCCATAAAATTTTACATGCTTGTTAAGAGTCATCTGACACATGTTTTCTCCAACTTTTGTAAAGTTTTGAGTTTTTGTTTAGGTTTTATAGGCTTTTGGATATATGTGGCCACGCCCCTTTTATAAATGACCCCGTTATAGCTGACCGAAGGACAAAAATCAACATTTTTTTGATAATTATTGATCTAGAGAGTCTGGAGAACTGCGCTGCAGTGGTTTGATCGAGATTGAGCGAAAAACCTAGGACTAGTTCGCAAAAGTAGGTTTTTCACATATTTGTAAATAATTAATGAATGATTTGATTGACAGCAATGGTTCTTGAGGCAAAGTTGCTCAGCATGTGGAGATTTATCAAATGATATGCATATTGTGTGGATGTGTGAAACACCACGTGAGTGAGGCACGTTAGAGAGGCAAAAAACTCGTTAGCGCCAACTAGTGGCCGATTTGTTTCAAAATTCTTACAGACCTTTAGGGCCATGAGTCGAATATGCCCAGTGAGTTTCGTTCCGATCGGCCTCTGTTAACCTTGTCTAATGGGTGCTCAAACTTCGTTGGCCGATGGCGGCCATGTTTTTTGAGATACGCCAATGTCCTCATAGACCCTTATGGCACATTGGACAGAGACACTGCATACCAATTTTCAGGTCGATCAGACTAACGATTGCATAGTTATTGCATTTTTATGTTTTTTCAGGCTTATAGCGCCATCAAGTGGCAGAGCTGTGCATTTTTTTTTATTTGACCAAAGATTAAGCTTATACACATGTGTACCGAGTTTGGTGAAGATATCTCATTTGGTTCATGAGTTATAGCCATTTTAGTAAAATGGTCCTCCACCTGACAAACTTTTTGGGGCCCCTTCGCAACGATGAGTCAAAATTTCAACTTTTTTTTGATAATTATTGATATTCAGTGTCCAGAGAACATTTCTGCACTGGTTTGGTTCCGATCGGGCGAAAAACCTAGGACTAGTTCGCAAAAGTAGGTTTCGGACATTCGGCCATTTTGCGGAAAAACCGGGCTTCGTACGAAAAATCTGCGCCAGTGCACTTTTGTGCGTATTGACCCAAGGATCGCAACGATGTAAATTTTTTGAGTCTACGACAAGAATTGTACGAGCTAGGGCCAAAAATGCGAAAAAAGTTAGTTTTTTGCGCTGTAGCGCCACCTTTAGGCCGATTGGGCCGGTTCTTTGCGCCTGAGTAGCGAGGAGGACTACTACCTTCTGACCAAGTTTCAGCTCTCTAGGCCTTACGGTTTGGGCTGCACGATCAGTTCTAGGGAAGAATAATAATAATAATAATAATAATAAAAAAATATAGCTGCAAGCAGCAATTATCGGGGTTCGAGCATTTTAAGGTCTTTAAGGTGGTATGCTTAGGGTCTAGGCCAACCTGGATTCATGGCTGACAGTAAAACACATCCAAAATGGAGAATATGCTCACAGAAATACACACACAGAAACGAAAAGTTTAAACTAATATATTAATACTGAATAAACATGTTTACACCCACACACAGACATACGTGCACACACATTTTCTTGTACAGATATTTGAAATAAATGATATGGGCCAACACTTTTACTTGCAAGTATTCTCTGTGTGATTTTAAATGTTATAACAGTGATTTTATAAGTGTTAATCGATCATCAAACCTATTAAAAACAGTTCTGTTCATCTGAATAAGCCCATTAGTGGTCTTCTATTGACATCTAGTGGTTATTATTGCAATTTCATGCAATGTCTCATACAAACACTGAGATTTTAAACATCATAACTATTATAGTGTTATTTTTGCCCAGTCTCTCTTAAGTTTTGCATATTTGTTTAGAATGAGATTATTTGTCATTTTGGTCACAGTTTTGAGACGTTGCAAGCTTTCTTTTAAAAATTTTAGGCTTTTGGGTACAGTAGATTTAAAGAACAGTTGGATTGACAGCAATGGTCTTAGACAAAAAATTGTTGAGAATGAGGAGATCTATCATATGGTATGAAGATCTAGTGTTTGTGTGAAAAAATGAGCATTTTTTAGCAATTCGAGGCCAATTACAATAGAAATGTTGTGTTTTTGAAGCCTTTTTAACTGTTATAGCGCCACCTATGATCCGATGCTATGGTTGCTATGGTTTTAGGATGTAGTCCAACCCAAAATATATGGCTAACACTACAGCACATCTATGATGGACAATACAATCACAAACACAGAATATGAAATAGTTAAACTATTATATTAAAGTTCATTAAGCATTATTACGCACACACCCACACACACACACACATTTTGTTGCACATAAGAGATTTCGGTCATAAATAGTAGGTGACAAAATGCTTACTGTAAGTCTTATGTTTTTAAGAGTTTATCATTTTCAGGTTTCACTGTAATCATAATCTTGCATAATTGTCAAATGTAATACATCTGTATAAATGAAGTGGTAAAGTTTTACTAAATGTGATTTGAAATGATATAACAGTGATTTAGTATCATCTTTGTATGAAATTAAAGCTTGAAACCATGAAAATGCACTGTTCTAGTCATTTCAGTGACCCATTAGTGGTCTTCTACTGCCATCTAGTGGTTATAGTTGCAATTTCACGTTTTAAAGAGAGATCCATTACTTTTAAGCTTTATAACTGTTACATGGCCTTTTTTGCCTAATGTCTATGAAATGTATGTTTGTTTAAAATCGTATGATGATGATTTTACTTAGGTTTGTGAAATTTTGTTTTCTTTTAGGTTTTATAGACTTTTGGGTACAGTAGCTCATGATCATCTTATTAAGTGGCCACATCCATGATGGAGAATACACTCACAAACAGAAATTAAATAGTTAAACTGTTATATTAATGTTCATTAAGCATTACTGCACACACACACACACAAACACACACATTTTGTTGCACATAAGAGATTTGTGTATTAAATGGTAGGTGACAAAATGTTTAGTGCAAGTCTTTTTTTAAGATTTTATATATAATTTTCAGGTTTCACTGTAATCATAATCTTGTATTATTGTCAAATATGATATATGTGTTTAAATGAAGTGTTAAACTTTGACTAAATGTGATTTGAAATGTTATAACAGTGATTTAGTCTTTGCATGAAGTGAAATGAATGGAAAACAATCTGTGAATAGCACTGTTGTAGTCATTTCAATGAGCCATTAGTGGTCTCCTACTGCCATCTAGTGGTTATAGTTGTAATTTCATGACATTTTAAAGAGAGCATTGTTTTTAAGCTTTATAACTGTTACATTGCCTTTTTTTGCCTGATGTCTTTAAAATGCAGGCTTGTTTAGAATCATATGATGATGATTTGACTTAGGTTTGTGAAATTTTCTTTTCTTTTAGGTTTTATAGACTCGGTACAGTAGATCATGATCTTATTATTAAGTGGCTATCTAAATGGTAGGGATGTGACAAGACCAGTCGGATTTCGCGAGATCTCGTGACAGTATCCTCCCACAACATTTTGCCATGTTTACATTAGAGCTGCACTATTAATCCTTAAAATATTGAGGTGTCGATTCAAACACCCACGCGATCTTATTCCTAAATGACAACGAGTTATCTATGTCTATTAGGACTGTTTCACATCGCCAGTGTCAGTGGAGCGTGAGAAGCAGGTTTTGTCGCTGCCCATATTAATGAATCAGAAGGTCGGAGTAAATGTGAACGCAGAAAGAGCAACACAAACAGTCTTTTCAACCACATTATAATCATTATTTCTGTGTTACAGATATTTAAATAATAGAAGTACTGGGATAAAAGTTTATAGTTTGGGTATAAACACTTATTGTCTACAGTAGCGATCAAAACCAAAGTATTTTAACACGTGTATCTATTGTAACGCTTATCCTCTTCCGCCAGGAGGTGGCGACAACTGCCCGTTTAAAAAAAAAAAGTATGTCATTGAATCATTCATTCAGGAAATTTCAATAGTCAAACAAGTCTTAATGAAGTGAGACACTGTCTCCTTTATTGAATGCTTTTTTTTTTATTTTGTTTAAATGAATATATGTTTTTAAAAGACTTTACCACTAGTAAATTGTTATTTTGTTTAGTTTTCTAATCTTTTTTCTCAAGAATCGTGAGAGAATCGTAATCTCCCATTTATAAAAAACAACTAGGATTCTCAATTTATCCAGAATCATGAAGCTCTTGTTTAAATGTTGTTTATTACTGCATATTATTCATTAAAACTTAAGTTTAATTTCATAAAGTTCAAAATGCACCTTAATTTTTTTGCATTTTTTGTTTTTTTTAGTTGAATAAAAGACTATTTTCCCTATATATTTCATCATTGAGGATTTCTTAAGAAAAGTTTAAAAATCTCATCTCGTCTCGTTCTCGTGACCCCAATCTCGTGCCTCGTCTCGTCTCATGGGATTAGTGTCTCGTCACACCCCTACTAAATGGCTAAATGGCTAAATCTAAATGCAAATGTTTAACATTTTTTTTTTGATAAATGTTTATCTAGAGAGTCCAGGCAATTTTACTGCAGTGGTTTTATTGATTTTGAGTCAAACACCTAGAACTAGTTCCCAAAAGTAGGTTTTTTAAATAATATGAAATATTTAAAAAACAGTTTGTTTGACATTAATGGTCCAAGAGTCAAAGTTGTTCATCATTAGGAGATCTATCAAATGATATGAAGATCTAGTGTTTGTGTGAATATATGAGCATTTAGTCATTTGAAGCCATTTACCATACACAGCTTGTGTTTTTGAAGCCTTTTTAACTGTTATAGCGCCACCTATGGTGCGATCTTCACGAAACTTTGCATGCTTATTAAGAGTCATCTGTCACATGTTCTCACCACTTTTCGTAAAGTTTTGAGGTTTTGTTTAGGTTTTATAAGCTTTTGGGTATTTTTGGCCACGCCCCTTTTCTAAATGACCCCGTTATGGCTAACCAAATGACAAAATTTCACATTTTTTTGATAATTATTGATCTAGAGAGTCTGGAGAACTGCGCTGCAGTGGTTTGATCGAGATTGAGCGAAAAACCTAGGACTAGTTCGCAAAAGTAGGTTTTTAACATATTTGTGAATAATTAATGAACGGTTTGATTGACAGCAATGGTTCTTGAGGCAAAGTTGCTCAGCATGAGGAGATCTATCAAATGATATGCATATTGTGTGGATGTGTGAAACACCATGTGTGTACAGAGGCAAAAAAACTTGTTAGCGACAACTAGTGGCCGATTTCTTTCAAAATTCTTACAGACCTTTAGGACCATGAGTCAAACATGCCCAGTGAGTTTCGTTCCGATCAGCCTCCATTAACCTTGTCTAATAGGTGCTCAAACTTCATTGGTCAATTGCGGCCATGTTTTTCAAGATAAGCAAATGTCCTCGTAGATCCTTATGCCACATTGGACTAAGACACTGCATACCAATTTTCAGATCGATTGGACTGACGGTTGCGTAGTTATAGCCATTTTTAAGTATTTTTGCTCTTATAGCGCCACCAAGTGGTCAAGCTCGGCAATTTTTTTGGAATATACCACAGATTTAGCTTGTACACATGTGTGCTGAGTTTGGTGATGATATGGCATTCTGTTCAAAAGTTATAGCCATTTTAGTAAAAGTGACCCTGCCTCTTTCGAACGTTTTGGCACCCCTTTACAGCCGTGAGTCAAAAGTTTAACTTTTTTTTTTGATAATTATTGATCTAGAGAGTCCAGAGAATATTACTGCAGTGGTTTGGTCAAGATTGAGCGAAAAACCTAGGACTAGTTCGCAAAAGTAGGTTTTTAACATATTGGTGAATATTTAATGAACGATTTGATTGACAGCAATGGTTCTTGAGGCAAAGTTGTTCATCAAGAGGAGATCTATCGAATGATATGAAGATCTAGTGTTTGTGTGAATATATGAGCATTTATTTAGCCATTTGAAGCCATTTACCATACACAGCTTGTGTTTTTGAAGCCTTTCTACCTGTTATAGCGCCACCTATGGTCCGATCTTCACAAATCTTTGCATGCTTGTTAAGAGTCACCTGACACATGTTCTCACCAATTTTTGTAAAGTTTTGAGTTTTTGTTTAGGTTTTATAGGCTTTTGGGTATATGTGGCCACGCCGCTTTTGTAAATAACACCGTTATAGCTAACCGAAGGACAAAATTCCACATTTTTTTGATAATTATTGATCTAGAGAGTCCAGAGAATATTACTGCAGTGGTTTGATCGAGATTGAGCGAAAAACCTAAGACTAGTTCACAAAAGTAGGTTTTTAACATATTTCTGAATATTTAATGAACGATTTGATTGACAGCAATGGTTCTTGAGGCAAAATTGTTCATCATGAGGAGATCTATCAAATGATATACATATTGTGTGGATGTGTAAAACACCACGTGATTACAGAGCCATAAAACTCGTTAGCGCCAACTAGTGGCCGATTTGTTTCAAAATTCTTACAGACCTTTAGGACCATGAGTCGAACATACCCAGTGAGTTTCGTTCCTATCGGCCTCTGTTACCCTTGTCTAATAGGTGCTCAAACTTTGTTGGCCGATGGCGGCCATGTTTTTTGAGATACGCCATTGTCCTTATAGACCCTTATGGCACATTGGACAGAGACACTGCATACCAATTTTCAGGTCGATCGGACCAACGATTGTATAGTTATAGTCATTTTTATGTTTTTTCAGGCTTATAGCGCCACCAAGGGGCAGAGCTGTGCAATTTTTTTGATTTGACCAAAGATTGAGCTTCTACACATGTGTACCGAGTTTGGTGAAGATATCTCATTTGGTTCATGAGTTATAGCCATTTTAGTAAAGATGGCCCTCCACCTGACAAACTTTTTGGGGCCCCTTCGCAGCGATGTGTCAAAATTTAACATTTTTTTGATAATTATTGATATTCACTGTTCAGAGAACATTTCTGCACTGGTTTGGTTCCGATCGGGCGAAAAACCTAGGACTAGTTCGCAAAAGTAGGTTTCAGATATAACGCCATTTTGCGGAAAAACGGTACGTCCCAGACCACAAATCGCGCCTGTGCACTTTTGTGCGTATTGACCCAAGGATTGCAACGATGTAAAGTTTTTGAGTCTACGACAAAAATTATACGAGCTATGGCCAAAAATGTAAAAAAAGTTCGTTTTTTGCGCTGTAGCGCCACCTTTAGGCCGATTTGGGCGAGACTTTGTATCTGAGTAGCGAGCAAGACTACTACGATCTGCCCAAGTTTCAGCTCTCTAGGCCTTACGGTTTGGGCTGCACGATCAGTTTTACCGGAGAAGAATAATAATAATAAATATAGCTGCAAGCAGCAATTATCGGGGTTCGAGCATTTTAAGTTCTTTAAGGTGGTATGCTTAGGGTCTAGGCCAACCTGGATTCATGGCTGACAGTAAAACACATCCAAAATGGAGAACATGCTCACAGAAACACACACACAGAAACGAAAAGTTTAAACTAATATATTAATACTGAATAAACATGTTTACACACATAGAGACATACATGCATACACATTTTCTTGTACAGATATTTGAAATAAATGATATGGGCCAACACTTTTACTTGCTAGTATTCTCTTTGTAACAGTTTGTGTCTTTTTCAGATTTCACTGTAATCATAATGTGGCATAATTGTAAAAAACTGATGTGTCTGTATGAACAAAATTGTAAGCTTTGCCTAAATGTGATTTTAAATGTTATAACAGTGATTTTATAAGTGTTAATCCATCATGAAACCTATTAAAAGTAGTTGTGTTCAGCTGAATAAGCCCATTAGTGGTCT